>JAQQSW010020311.1:0-10879 GCA_028646575.1 Pseudocheirus occidentalis | reverse complement strand
TTCTATCGGGAGTTCAAAAGATATTTGTGACTGCCGTTGCATATGTATGCTTTCTTTTCTATCCGGTATCTGTATGAGAATGAACTATATGCTCACAAAAAGTATCTGTAAGAAAAATAAGAGGAGGGAAAAGGAAGATTTTCCTACCTAATTCTCCAGAGCAGATCACATCTCTGTATTTACTCAACTAAGAGGTAAAGAAAATATGAAATCCCTTTATTTCTGTTTTCTGTTGATTATTATTAAGAATTTAACTTGGGAAAACAACACACCTTAAAAAGTGCTCCATAATTAGAATTTTTTAAAAATATGTGCTCAACGCATACAAAATTCAATGACAGTTGGAACTGTGAAAATAAATATGTTTAATGGCCTGCTGACTGCTAACATCAACGGAGGCATAAAAGCAGAAGACATATTCATGTAATGTGTTTTCCAGTATCATTGAGTATGCTCCATGTAGAGTCCAAATAGAAAGATTCCTTCCTGATGATAAAGTTCTTAAAATACTGTTTACAGATGACATAATGCTCATTTTACTGAGCTGCAAAATGCTTAAAAAGCCTCCTCAGTAAATTCCATGATTATTTGAGAGAGATCAATTTAATCACCTGCACTGGAAAAATGAAATAGGTGAAAAATACATGTTGCACATATACTGACATGCAAATGGGATAGTAATACAGTGTGACTTGGACAGATGCTTCAGATTGATAATAAGCTAGACTTAGAGTTGAGAAGATTAGGTTAGCTCAAATTTCAGAACTTGCTCAGTATTTTCAATAACCACAAGTCTCTTGCTTCCATGGAAGTCCATTTTATTAACATCAACAGTGTCCCAATGATGCTATATGACCATGAACCATGCAACATAATAAATAAGAAGAATTAAAACTGTAGCTGACTCAAAGAGAAATTGGAGCAGCTAGATGGTGCAATAGAGTACCAGGCCTGGAGTCAGGAAGAACTGAGTTTAAATTTGACCTCTGACACTTACTAGCTGTGTGACTCCAGGCAAATCACTTAACCCTGGTTGCCTCAGTTTCATTATCTGTAAAATGAACTGGAGAAGAAAATGGCAAACCACTCCAGCATCTTTGCCAGGAAAATTCCAACTGGGTCACAAAGAGCCTGACGTGACTGAGGTGACTAAACAAAACAAAGAGAAATTGAAGGAACCATGCAAGGTGTAAGAAAGCTGTGGTAATAATTTACTTGACAAGGCTGAAAACTATACTAAGAGTGTATCATCAGAAAAAGGAAGTGGGCCAGTTATGCAGATGAATACTTTAAACACTGCAGTAGTACCATTAAGAAATTAAAAGAACCAGAGAAAAGGTTCAAGAAGACTGTAGTCAGTCAGTCAACAAACATTTATGAAGTGCTTACCATGCACGAGGTTCTGTGCTAAGTGCTTACTAAATGAAGAAAGGTAAACACCCTGTCCCTTCTCCTTCATTGGGCTTTATGGAAAGTTATGGATGAGAATTACGTGGGATGAAAAGGCATGATGGTGTTGCTCTATGCATTTGGTAGAGCACTCTAACCAGTGAGATCACGGAGCCATCTAAGCAATAAAACAATATAACATGAATTCTAAATCGCTACTTTAGGAATACATACATGGGCCAACTTAATCCACATAAAAGTGAATGCTCATGAAAACAAAAATATAACAAATAATGCTCTATGTACTTATGTTGTCATATTTATTTTAACTGGCATACTACATATGATATGTAGAGGGCGGGCAAGGAATTATTTCATGTTTGAAAAATGTCTTGTGAAGTTTGAATAGGTAAAATGTGATGAAAAAATGTCAAAACTGTTGAGCTGTATTTTCCCAGATCTACAATCTTTTGAAATCTAAATAAGTACCTATTAGGTAGAAATTTTAACCTCTCTTTTCCTGGAGTTTATTTTGCTGATATTACAAAACTATGCAATTAAATCTAAGGGAACAAAAAAACAAGAGATAGTTATACCCATTTGAGACCTATCTAGATACAACCCTCATCAAATGGCAAGAAATGTTTTGGGGTTATAATGATAATTGAAAACCCCATACTGTAAAACACTGTAGTCTAACTTAGTTGCATTAACAATATAAATAATAGCAATCATTCTAATAGTCTCTCCTTCCGTTGAAAATCAAGAGTTTTACAAATGATAACAACAATGAAAATATTTCATATCATTCAATTGATCATCTCAAAGATCCTTAGGAATGGGGGGGGGGTATTTTTTGACATAAAAAATTTCCTACAAAGAAAATTATGACTATCCACACAGACTTGACACAATTCATTTGTTCATTCAGCCAGCTTGTAACCAATGGTTTGGATTTTCTTGGTCTCATCTATAAGATACAGGTCAAAATCAGATAAGATAGGCTGGTTAAAGTGTCAGATAACATCTTCCTGTGTGCACAAAAGCACCTTTGATTTCACATTTATTGAAGGTATGAGTCATATGTCATTGGTCATAGCCAGCAACTTAGATGAAAACTCACATGGAGGTCAGGTGAAAAGTGCCCTCTAGTCTCCTGCCATACAATAATCACCATGGTACAGCACTTTAAATGACCTGCTATAAACTCCAAATTAATCCATAAGTAGTACCTACTGTTTGCTATGCACTCTGCTAGACCCCAGGGATACAAAAACTAAACTAACTCTGTCCTCAAGGAATTTATATTGTGTTTGGGAAGACAATATAAAGTATGTACCAAGTGTATAGAAAAGAAACACAAAGTGATTTGGGGGAGGAGGCAGCAGCTAAAGGGCTTGACGGGAACAGGAAAGGTATAATGCTAGAGGTGGTGCCTGAGCTGAGAACCAACCTAGGGATTTTAAGTGATAAGGAGCACAATTTAGACATGATGATAGCCACTTCAAAGGCTTGGAAACAGGAGGTAGAACAATGTAGTTTTCTATTTGGAGATGGATAGAGGAGCAGTGTCTCGGTTCCTAAGACCATTGGAAATATGTGTTTTCCGATGGTCTTAGGTGACACCTGTGAAAGGGCCGTTCAACCCCCAAAGGGGTCGCGACCCACAGGTTGAGAACCGCTGCTTTAAGGCTACATGTTGCGAAAAAAAAGTGCCAAATCTGCATTGGAAGAGGAAATTTTCTCACTGGGAGCTCTTCACATTGAAAATAGGGTAAATAAAATAAATAAAAGCAGACATGATTTTTATCTATGAAACATGAATAGCAAAAGATTCATATCAGAATGAAAAATCATTGTTCATGTTTTTCTCAGATCTATGGGAATCATGCTAATACAGGTGGGGCTGACTTCATCATTCACAAGAATGCGGGGCGCCTTATTAAAAGCAGCAATTTTCTCTCTCCTCAAGTTACATTACTAATGCTAAAACTACACTGATACAAGATGTTGACAATCATGTACATCAGACAGTACAGAACAACAGCTAATTCCAAGATGAGAGATAAAAACCCACCACCATCAAGGAGGGGCTTAGAAGAAAAATCAATATGCACTCTCAGAAAGGGTGACTGCTATGAAAGGGCTTAAGACAGTTGAGTTGGAGTCTCACATATGCAGATTTGGAAAAGGGATAAGCAGAGTGTGAAAATGACATGGATGTGGTTAACTGAGTTCACTGCCTTTACATCATGGATACATTTCCTGTGGCCACACATAAGTCCTAATTGTAGGAAAGGCAAACAAAATTAATTCATGAAGAGGAATTTTTAAAAATATATATTTCTCATTGGAAAAAAAGAAATATTTGCAACAGTTGTTCTTGACATTATGAAGGATGATTGAGTACAAAGAACTGTATTGAGAAAACTGTTCCATGAAGAGGTGATAGGTGGAACACTAGAATGAGACCTCTAGTTTAAGGACAAAGGAGCTGATAGAGCCCACTGGGACTCTTTAGGAAGCTCATCTCACCTGTTGACAAATCAAGTGAAACAATTTTGACAACATAAGAAAGGCAAATCAACACTACATGACTGTAGTGTTGGTACTTTGTCTGTTTTGGAACTATGTTGATTTCACAAGCAGAAAGTGATTTCAATAAGGGTGCCAGCAATGTGAATGAATGTTATTGTGGCTTTGTCAAGCCTTGCCTTCACAGGAACAGAAACTATGAAGGACGTGAGGTGGACTGGACACTGTGAGCTTCAATATAGAATGGGAACTGGACAAGGAACTGAGAGCTGGAACCTGAGTTACAATGGGAACTGAGACCATGAAAGCTGAGAGCCTGTCCTGAGTCAAGATGAAAAGACCTCTCCTTGGGTATTTAATGCTGCCTGATGAGATTGCAACTTATTTGTGAACTAGGGTTAGATGGCCTTTGTACTTTTCACTGCCCCTTAAGAGAGCATTGAGTAGTGACTTATGAAAGTGTAACATACTTGTGACCTAGGGGTAGATGGCCTTTATATTTCCCACTACCCCTTAAGAGGGTACTGAGTAGTAACTGATGAAATTGTAACTTATTTAATGACCTAGGGGTGGACGGCCTTTGTACTTTCCACTGTCCCTCAAGAGGGTACTGAGTAGTGACTGATGACATTTGTAACTTTATTGCACCCCATTGGTGGAGGACTTTGACTTTTGTACTTTGTGATTGAATTAAGGACTTTGTGATTGACTAAATGAATGTACTTTGCTTAAAACCATGTGACCACTTTGGTGAAAACTATGTGGCCATTTTAGTAATAAGTTGTGAAGTTTTAACATTCTGAATGTTGTACTTCGTTTTCTGTCAATGTTTTACTTTAATTCACTGTTGAATAAACAGAGAATTCACTATACTGTGTAATCAGAACCTTGAAGCTGTTCACAGCAGCAGTCCTCTGGAAAGCTGCTCATGCTTGGCTTTATAAGTAGCCATAGATTTTTAACAGAAGCAGGTAACACCAGTTATGTACTCCACAGATTCCAGAGAATTATTAGCTCTTTTTCCTATAATAAACCTCTGATCTCTTCATACAAAATCATGTTCTTCTGTGTGGAAAACAAGAGTAATCCATTAGTCATGAGCAAGTAGATTTTTATGATGGTGTTTCAGCATTAATCATATACATGCTGTTTTCAGTAACTTCAAAAAAATATAAAGAATACAGAGTGTCCCCCACATGCTGTAAATTTGTTAACTTTAAATGTTAAAGCATTTAATTTAGTGAAAACAACGACAGTATTGAAAACACTGAATGATACTGGTATAAATCCAACATATGTTGACATCACCAAGGAGATAAAGAGTACTTGCAGAACTGTGTTGAATCATCATCCAAAATAATATTAGACAAAGTGTACAATCTTCCTTAAACTATTTGTGCCTACCTTGGAAGTGTTGTTTTGGCATCAGGACTGGAAAAACAGAGAGCTATGGCTCATAGTGAACCCTTCTTACATCTGTTTTGAGCAAACAATTGTGTTTTATTAGCATGAGTCAAACTATAGCAGCTGCTGAGCGATAGACCTACTTGGAGGGGACCAGTGATTAAAGATGGACACTGCTGGAAAAGTACAGAACATATAGATGGCTGGCAGATGAAGACGGTGAAATCAGTGACCAAATATGGCATCATGGCCAAATATAGGTGAGAAGCAAAATTTATCTTCATTGATTCCAGTTGTTTCTATTACATATCCATATAGATTAAGGGGTAAATGTTTTAATACAAAGCATAGTCTACAATAAACAATTCATCAGTATGCAGTCCCCAAAAGGGAGGAAAAGCAGAAGCTGGTTTTAGAAGGCCCCATACTATAATGGAAAGAATGAAGTTCAGAAAGAAGGAATTCTGTATAACAGTGATAACACATGTTGGAGTCAGCCTATCATAGGAAAAGATATGGGATGAGTTATGTATCAGGGAAGAATAATAACAGACATGCTACCTGACTAATAGATCCTACAGAACTTTTACAAAGTCAGTCATGCAGCTGAAAATTCACAGAGACAAGCTATTCAAACAAATGATAGTTAACTGTCGTTTGTCCTTCATTCTCAAAGAAAACCATGATGGAAATAGTGTGGAATCCCCAGCTGTGGTGTATGCTATGTATATCTGCCCTTTGATTCTGACAGCAACATAACTAAGAACAAATAGGAGCATGAATCTGAGGGAGTGGATTTTCCTTGTGTTTTGGTAAAATGTGAAAATTGAATATTCTTAGCCCCAGATAAAAGTTGCACATTAGCTGGATAACATTCAACATTAGCTATTTGCTGGATAGAAATGTAAATATATAAAGGAGGTAACAAAGGATATTGGATAGATGGTCTCTGAGACCATAAGACCTGCTTTCAAGTCTTGCCTCTGATACACCAGAAAGTTCCTATAACAATGAAATTGGAGGTTCTGATACATTTTATGCATGTGTATTTCTATAAAATATAAAATAACAGAATATAAAATTTCTATACAAACATATCACACATCTCCATGTGTGATATCACACATTAAATTTTAATCAATCATTATCTACTAATGACTAAATGAATGTACTTTGCTTAAAACTGTGACCACTACCTTCTAAATGCAAGGAACAATGTTATACAAAATTTGCGATATACAGAAGAAAAAGTGTTTTATAGTCAAATGACATGTATGCCTATGAACCAAAGTAGTCAAGAGGGGGAAAAATTTTGTAGCCCTTCCAAAACCTTTGCAAAAGGACTAAGAGAATATTGATAAAAGGAAGGAATATGGACTAGGAAAGAGATCAGTAGAAATCAATGAGAATGAGCACCCTAGTCTTCAATTTGCCCTCTTTTCTGCAATAACTAGAGCATGAGCTACACAATCCGACTGACTTTTCTTTTCCAATAGGAGGTGGAAGGATAGCATTATCATCCATTCCGGATTCCAAGTACAATCTACATTTTACCTTCTACTTTCAAAGCAGGCATAGAATTCCAGCAGCCCCTGGAGTCTGTATATACAATAGTCCCCTGGCTAAAGTTCTACTCTACTGCCTCACTTAAAGCACTAGCAGAGGTGGCTATACTGGCAGAGTGTTAGCTTTGGCAGGTCTTCCTTTGAGACAATGTGATGGGGAAAAAAAGACAATGGGCTTTGGAGGCAGAAGAGCTCTGCTTCGATCCTGGCTCCACTACTCGCTGCCTGCATGACTGAGCATATAACAACTTCTCTGACCTGTTTTCTTCTCTGTGCAACAGAAGGGTTGAACTGTATGACCTCTAAAAGTCCTCTTCCATCTCTAAATGATGTGTAATTCTACGAGTAACCTAAGGAAACAAACCTAAAGCACATCGTCAGACAGGTGGCCATCAAGAGATGAGTATTTTTGGTCACTAATTCATAAATATCATCTAAGGTATGGATCCCAAATAAAGGAGCCTGTCCTCATCTCCTTTACTGCTCTTGCCTTGTCTCAATTGATAATCTTAAACCATTTATCCTGTGTTTCTCTGGTTTGTACATAGATGTTTGCGTGTAATCCTTTCTCCTCCAATTAAACTATGAGCTACTTGATAGCAGGGACTCCCCTCCCCCCCCACACCTTTCTTTGTATCCTCAGTGCTAAACACAGTGTCTGGCACATGTAGCTGGCAATAAATAAATGCTTATTGACTGCCTGGAAGGATTTTGATCTACATTAGATAGAGGGAATATTCATATTTGATGAAACAAGGAATCCCAGATAGAATCATACTTATTGATGAGTTAGATTTAGATCAGAGGGTTTTCACCTGGAACCTTTGAACTTGTTTCAGCATTTTGATAATCATATTTCAATATAACTAGTCTGCACTGAAAAACATCATTATGAGAAGGGTCTATGGCTTCACCAAGTTTACATGACATAAAAAAGGATAAGAATCCTTGGTTTAAAAATTAATCTACAATAGAGGGTCACCCCAAATTCTTAGTACAGTTTTTAAATGTACTAAACTGTTCATGAAAATGAAAGGGGATATTTAACAAAAATGTCCGAGTTTAACAATGTTAAATAAAATCCTTTAATTATTCCATGTTCAAGAATATATCATCTATTTGGAATTGTTGGGGAAATGAAATACTCTCTGTATGTGGATTTTTCAGTCAACTTACTCCCTTTTGAAGGTTGAAACTTAAAAAACCCAAAAATCTCTTTTGAAGTCTTCCTGAGATATTGTACAATTCCCTGTCCTCTTCCATTACTATTTCACAAATGTAATCTCTTCTTCATGACTCAGGGTCATAATTATAAAGTTATTGTATAGTAGCGTAGTAACACAATAGAGACCACTGAGGTGTTCAAGGCTGTTTGTGCTTCTACATTTTTAATGATACTTTACTGCTTAAAGATCTAATCTCCTTCCTGTCTGTCAGGCTGCCAGCTGCCACTTTCCACTGTTGTCTGTGGTCATATCTTGGAGGTCCTCAGAGACTGTATGACCATTTATCAAGGATGTTACATAAGGGATCTAAATCAAAAGTCCAAGGAGAAATGTTCATATCAGCAAGGATGAACGAGGCTTCAGAGGATACTAAATCAGGAGTGATCAGAAGCAAATGACAGTGACAGTGTTTCTGTGGGGTACAGCCACACTGGAGAAGCCTCAGGCTGCACTTCCAATCCCATAGTTTCTGATGGTACTATGCCACAAAAAAAAGAGTGTGCCTTCCCTTGCTCATTTAAGATCCTCATTCCTTTAGAATGTGCTATGCTTAAATTTGTTGTGGATTTATGTAACAAGACTGGTTTTCTGATTTCTATGTGCCACTCTAGTGTCACCTAACCCCTGAGGGTGGGCTTGGAGGTCTTTTATTTTGAATAAAGTGAATGGATATTGTAATAATTATTGTGGTAACTCAGATATTTTTTTTCCTAGCTCACTGAAATTCTAATACAAATAAATGAGGATGCTACACTGTCAAACATTTTGCTGTATTGATCCAATCCTGAGAAAAGATTTTTTTTAAGTTATAAATTCAACTAAAACTGGCTTACTGTGTGTGTATGTATGTCTATATGTATACACATATATGTACACATACACACACATGTGTGTATATGTATGTCTATATGTATACACACATATGTATACACACATACATACACATGTGTGTGTATATGCATATATATGTATATATATAGCAAGGAAATAATGCCTATTTTTGAACTTCATTAAGTTTACCTGGGAAATTCAACTGGAATGATGAACAGGAAATCCTCAAACTTTCAGTACTTTCTTAAGTCATAGTTAGCAGAAATTACAGTACTAAGAAATTCCTGTTTTACTTCAGATTTTTTAAATTACTATCCAGGTTGTTTCTGCAAGGAAAAACAGCAGACAGCATAAGTAGATCCATTGCCTTTCCTTTTAACTATAGCATTAATGACACCATACATTTATAGAGTGCTAAGTGTTCTATATACATTCATTATTTAATCTGATATTCACAACTCTGTGAAGTAGGTTGTGCAAGTGTTATTTTATTACGCAGAAGAGAACACTGAGGCAGAAGGTGAAGGGATTTACCCAAGGTTACAGTGGTAAAGACCTCATCCCAGGTGTTTTCTTTCTAAATGAAGCACTCACATTACAACAGACCACCACTATAGTAATTACATGGAAGCTTCTAAAATACTGTAATCGCAACACTTTGGAATGTAATTACCATGGAGTCAATTCCAGATAAACAATAATAATAACATTAGGTAAATAAAAGATATGATAAAGCCAGAATGTATTAGTGCACTGGTTTTATTGATAGCAGAAATAACACACTGTCTTGTTTTATACGTAAAAAGCGTTTGCTTTATTGTAAATCAGAATATTTTTCCAAGCCTTTGTGTGGATCAATTGAATATTTTTTCTTCAATCCACCCCATCTTTCTTCAGATCACAACATCCACTACTTCTGCATGTTATTCTGAAGGGAAAGCTAGAAGTCCATCATCAGGTCTTGACCAAGATGGTTTAGTCAATGGCTCCTTTTTGTTAGAAACTGCTGTTTCTTTAAAAGGAGAGAAGGAAAGAAGAGAAATTAGATTCCCAAATTGACTTTAAAGTGATTTTTTCAAAACACACCTGCTGAAACTTATCTGTGAATCTAAAATATATTTATATATACCAAAAGACCTTGAGGAGAACAAATGGAACATTTTTAGTCCAGTCTGTAGGCATCATTTTTATCAAGAAATAAATGAACAAAAGCAAAAGGTATTTTACAAAGATTACCTTCTTTCCCCCCTGAGGATTTTTAAAGTATACTCTCTGCACCTTCATTTTTAGTGTTAATGACTTTGGGGATTTAGATGAACTGAGTAGCTTTCAGCAGTGATAGTTTTAAAAGAAAGTATATGACAAGGACCCTCTTTACTTTCTCTCTGAACTCTCCTACTGGAAAGAATTTATTCCTAATACCTTATTTCTTTGTTTCTCCCTTCTTACCAGGTTGGAGTGACTCTTTAGAAGAAAATGGTTCTTGGAGGGAATAACAAACATAAAAGAACAATGCAGATGGTGAAAAGGACAGTCTTCACTCTATTTAATGAGACAGGTCCAAAGGTTAAGCCAGAGTCTGGGTGACCTAAGACTGACCCAGCAGTCTACTAACTAATACTGAATAGTTTATTATTATTAATAAAGGTGAAGTTAAAGTGTGGAGTCTTTTTACCCATATCTGTTTTTCCATTATCACTTTAGCAGAAAAAAAAAAAACAACACAAAACTTAAAAAAAAAAAGCCCCAAAAGGCTGTTATAGTAATGGGTTTAGAATACTGTTGACGAAACTAATAAGACCATATTCTATTATCTTACCATGTTACTTTCCTCTTCAAAAAGAAAACATCCTTATTTTTGACTCTCTACTGCCTCCAGGCTATATGGACACCAACTCAACTTAAAAACCTTGAGTCTTCTACAATATG
>JAQQSW010020310.1:0-10879 GCA_028646575.1 Pseudocheirus occidentalis | reverse complement strand
GTGAGCATGGTAATAATTCTTTTATCTTTCCACGCAAGAAGCGTAGTATTATTCTTTCTGTACGCAACTGTTTTATTGCTTGAGAGGGGACATCCGAGTGATATGCTAGAATTCCGATGTCCCCTGAGAGGGGACAGCGAAGTGCAAATTCCAGAATTGCTGTCATATCTTTTCTTCTACAGACTAAATATCTCCATCTCCAGATTTTGAATTGAATTAGATTAGACTGGATTAACAGCAATAGGGTTAGCAAAAGAATCAAGTGTAAATTGCAATAAACTTATCTTGTCAATAGATTGTCTTTCAGCTTCCTTCTCCTTATCTCCTAGCCCAAGGTCTAGGAAATTCTGTAGCTGACCAGGCATAGATGGTAATGAATAATAATAATGACAAGGAGGAGGAGGAAGAAGAAGAGGAAGAGGAGGTAGAGGAGGAAGAAGGAAGAAGATGTTGATGATGATAGCTAGCAATTATGTAGCAATCTAAGGTATACAAAGCTATCTCTAATGATTCTGTGGAGAAAAGGAGAGAGAAGAAGGACAAAAAAAAGCCTTTGGGTATTCCTTCCAAACATATTGTCCTTGTTTTTACCACTGACTTCATAGTCCTACCATTGACTCTTTTGGAAATTTTCCTCTCTGAAACCATTCAACATAGTTTTAATCTAAATATTTTATATGTGTGTGTGTACATATATATATATATACATACATATAATATATATATTTTAAAAATCACTTCTTTGTTCCTATGTTTTTCCTCTAGAATGTGAGTTTTTTTTTTTAAAAGTGGGAATGTGAGTTCACACAGAAGAACACATATAACATCTCCTCATCCTGGTAACACTTCCTGAGTTTTCCTCTTTCAGCCTCCCAGAATGCCCCCAAGCCCTAGTGTTCCAGAATCTGAGGAAATTCATGCTTGTTAGATACATATTTGTGATGATTTTGATGATACAGACCGAATCCTACTCATTTTAATCTATTCTCATATTTTAACCCTTCTATTCATTTGATCATTAAAAAGTCTTTCCTTCTCAGATTCTCTGTGATTTTCTTGTAAGTTAGGTAATATTTATATAGAAAATGCTATTTTTGAAAACCAAGCAATGGATGAACATTACACATACTAAAGAGCTTCTTTAATTCTAACTAATTGGGGTCAATCTGAATTTGCAAAAAGTGTAAAAATGAAATTCAGTTTCACCATTTACAAATATCTAAAATAATTTACAAATATTTTTAAATATCCCATAAATGCAATGCCTTAGCATTGCATTTCATTCAATCAGTAACATTTATTTATATTTTATTTATACTTACTATGTACCAGGTATTGTGTTAAGCACTAGAAATTCAAAGATTAATTTGAAACAGGTTATTACCTCAAGGATCTAACATTCTAAAGGGAGACAATGAGTAAATAACTAGGTAAACAAATTATATACATATATGTTTATATATGTATGTATACATATATTTATATATGGTGTGTATGTGAGCACGCATAAGTATGAATGTATTTATGTGAAAGAAAGAGGGAGAAAGGAAGAGAGAGTGAAACAAAGACACACACAGACAGAAAGATAGAAAATAAAATTTAACACCCAATTAAATGTACGATAACTAAGAATAAGGTTGTCATCTTCTTAAAGTTGTAAGCTGGGATGACTTGTGAGAATGGTGATGCCTATTCCAGTAACAGGATAATTCAGAAGATCTAAAGGTTGCAGGTTAAAAATAATGAGTTCTATTTTGAACATGATAAATTTGAGATGTCTATGGAATATCCAGTGTGAGATCTCTAAAAGACAATTAGTAATGTGAGACTGGCACTCAGGAAATGTAATAAGAGATCAAGAAAAGGGATGAGATTTGTTCTACTTGGCTCTAGAGAGCTGATCCAAGAACATAGTTTTGGAGCCATAGAGAGACAGATTCTGGACTATATTTAAGAATACATGTCCTGTAAGAGGACAAAAAGTTGTCTGACTCAGGGAACATACAATCAAGAAAAGCTTTTCACTCCTCTTATGTCTTCCCTCAAAATAATTTTCCCAGCAAGGTGTCATATAGTTTTCCCAGATTTATCCTATCTAGCTTCATTTACCATAGTCACTTTGGCAGACCCCCTGCTCTCATATTTATCTGTTTAAAAGTAATCATTTATAAGGATAATGTCTACAAGCTGGACAATGTCTAAGAAACAGTTAATGTCTAGCAAAAATTGGAACATTAGTAGTCTCTCCATCTTATGCATACCAGAAGTGTAGGGGCTACTCATGCAACTGATCTCACTTCTGATCAACACAAATTTGACCTCTTCTGTTTCCCATCTGGAATTTTGACCCACTCATTAGGAAACATGGTGGCCCCCTGCTCCTGGGGTTCATCATTCTGTTGATGAATTTAGTGGGGCCACCCAATCAGAATAACCCACTACAGTTCAGACAGACTCCTGAAGAGCCCTGTCAGCTTCAGCCTCAATGGTAGCTGGCATTATAGGCATAAACCATGAAAACCAGATGGATGATCACTTACCAGTTTTGTTGTACAGGGAATTCCTGTTCAATTAGAGGATGAGTTAGATAGATTCTGTTATTCATTGTGAGATGTTTAAAGAATGATGTGATTAACCTATCAAGTATGCTGAGTTGGTAATGACAGTTATGAAACTGGTTTCCAATTGCATCTTTTGAGGCCAGTTTCAATTCAATTAAACAAATTCAGTTCAATGGGTATTTATTAAATGTCTACCAAATACATAAAACTGTGCTAGGCTATAGGGATACAAAGTAAAACAAACAAATAAAAAACCAAAGCATATAGCCTATATTGTTAAGGAGTTCATATTCTAGTGGGTACATACAGTCAGGGGTAAGGAGGGAGTCCATTCCAGACATGAATGTTGTACTTCAGAGAAAAAGAAAACAAAACAAACTATTCTTCCTGGCTCAGTCCTCATCTGTCCAACAGGCTGTCCCTCTCTCACATTTTACTTTCTTAACTAGAGCCTCCTCCCTTATGCCCTAATCCTTCATTGTAAAGTCCCCATATTCAAACCTTATATATCTGAAAACTTCTCAAAAACAATTTTCTAGACAATCAGAAGTTTACTTGCCTATAACCTCAGTGGTGAAAATCCAATCACATCTACCTTTCTTCTTGCCATGGTGTGAATGATATCACCTCTGAAGCTCTCTGGCAACATTACTGGTTTTCTGCCCAATCCTATTTGGAGATTGAAGGGTTGAAGGACAATGGGTACAGTGCTGGATTTGGAGTCAGGATGACTTGAGTTCCAATTTTATCTCAGATGGGATGAGTTGTGTGATCTAAGCAAGTCACTTAAACATTCTCAGCCTTGGTTTCCTCCTTCATAATATGGGGTTAATAATAGCATCTACCTCCCAGCATTATTGTGAGGATCAGATGGAATAATATATGTAAAATATTGTGTGAACTTTAAAGTACTAATTAAATGCTTTTCATTTCATCATAAAATGATTCAGGGGCAGTCCGAGTCTGGAGCTGTCGATCCTAGCTATAATTTGAGGGGCTCATTGTGTTGCCTTGTTGCCCTTCCCTTATTGCCCCTGTCTCAAGCTGCTTTGAGTAACTCAAGTTTAGAAATGTGGGCTTTCCTTTAAGGTTTTTCCATAAATGCAGCAAATAAAAGAATCTATTACTTTAAACATTGATTGCTCATCTTATTCTTCTTTAAAGCCTTTTTAGTTTCAGCAGTACAATATTACAATGGAGGAACCACTGTTTGTAAAGGCAGTTTTATAGTCATTCCTTATACTCTGATCATTTTTATGGCTATTTCTCACATGCTGATAAAGAGGTTTAAAAATTCCTCATTCTCTTCAGTAGTTAAAATATTCCCCCTTGCAATTTTGTTTATGGTCCTACCATAATTTCATAGCAAACCCATTCCTCACTGAGAATGCAAAGGTAAACTCTAGCGTGACCTCCAACTGAATCATCACAAATTTCAAGTTAGTCAATTGCAACCTATTTTCCACCTCTAGAGTCCAGAGAAATGTTCAATGAGAAGCATAATCTCATGGAATGGAGAGGGACAGCCTTTTATGCAAGTGAATATTTTCTCCAGTTTCTCTACGTTGGCAAACAAATTCATCTAGGGAAAATAATCCACTCGTTGTTCTTGCATTAATGGCTAAATGCAACTTGTTTTCTTTCTGTTAGAAAAAGCAATCACTCCCATAATATTGCACCAGTAGCAAAAACAAGCAGTCAGGCTTACAGATAGCCTTACTCAACAGCTTTCATACAGAATTCCTACCACAACAACAACAATAAAATGTTTTTTTAAGAACCAACTCCATGCCATCCATGAAAAGTTCAATTTCCAAGATATTTTAGGGGAAGTTTTTCAGCAATAGCTCAATTTTAAGGAGCATATGAATTGGGCACAAAATAAAGCCAATATGCATGCCTTTAAAAGGATATCAGCTGTGGCTATAGAAAAAAAATATACCTTTTACTTTGTGTCAATACTTGCTATCTGATTTGTCAGCCATGGGGAAGCTTTATATGGGCTCCTGTTTTCTGACATGGTTAAATACCATGGCTTTTGAACTTATAAAACAGACTAATATAAAACTGATTTAGTTTCATTACTTGCACATCCCAGTTCATATTTCCCAAGATTCTACTACATCACACTACATATTACCTCTGGTGACAGCTTTGGGGTTGTGTTTTATTAAAACATTAAAATACCAGCAGTCTCTCTCTTTACAATAAAATATATTGTGTATACATGGTCAAAACCTAGACTTGATAGAAAATATCTTCTTTCTGGGAAAAAGTTCCACTTATTAGTTATCCCAATGATAAACTCAAAGATGTGGTCTTGTATTAGAAACTTAAAAAAAATATGACTTTCCTTTCCATTCCATTCTGTCAAGGTGCTTTAGGACTAGCATATTCAGACACAAAAAGCTTACACAAGGCTGACTTTTTCTTCAAGGTCCTGGGCTACAGAGTAAGGTAATACCTCAATAATGACAGAAAACAACTAATGTGCCCACTCAAACAGAGGGGCATAGACCTTTCTCAGCCAAAGTGCCATGTGTAGTGGCATATGGTAATGACTGAGATATAATTGTTGGCTTACTCCACAGCTGTGGACCATGGCGAATGTTCAGGATGGCATCCAGGACTTTAGCAGAGATATTTTATACAATGTAAAGTGATATTTAGAGCCTGTGTCTATATTGAGAGGAAAAACATTTTTTTCCTTTCTTTTTTGTCCAGATCTGTGATTTCATGGCTCTGGTGAAATCCTGGTGTGGAAATTTCCTGTTCAGATGAACAACTCTTCTGCTGCTTAAAGTCTTAGGGAATTGTCATAGGCATTTAGAGGTTCTAAGATTTGCCCACCGTAATGCAGCAAGTATAGTACATTTTAAAAGACATGACTTGAATCCACAACCCTCTGATTTTAGAGCTGTCCCTTTAATTACTAGGCCAAGTTTATTCTTCCCAAAGCATATAATCCTAGACAATATTCAATATTCCTCAAATGCAGACATTAAAGTCTGAGAATGAAGAGTAACCTCAATGATGCTGCTTCTTTTTGTTATATAGTAAATTGTGGTTTCCATATATATGTGTCTGTGTGTATGTGTGTGTGCACGTGTGTGTGTGTAGATCATAAGAGAAACCACAATTATATATGTGCATAAATACATATGTACACTAGAGTTTATGTGTATGTATTATATATAAAATGTATTATTAATACACAAATATGTGTGTATATAATCATTTATGTCTAGATAGATAGGCAGATGTAGATAGATACTGACAATGTATGAGACAAGAAATTTATGTTTTATGAAAAAAATCTACATTTTATGATAAGACATAAAATCACCTTCTTAGTCATTCTACAATACAAGGGAAATTGATGTCTACTGTTTTAGACCACAAAAATACTTTCAATGGACTTAATATTTGCTATTCAAGTACTATCTAGACTTTTCTTGTGATTTTAAATGATTATCTCTCTATCTCTGTCTCTTTTTCAATACACATGCATATATAATAAACACATGTAGAAATATGTACAATTGGCATATCTTATATCAAGCTTTCTTTATATGCATATATATAATTTATAAGAACATAATAAATTATAAATAGAGTATATAGCTACATGTCTCTCTATATAAAGTAAATAAGTACAAAATGAGTAAGTCATTAAAAGATGATTTCAAGATTCAGGAATTTCTGACTTTAGATACTTAATTAGTTATGACACTGAGCAAATCATTTGTCTTTTCAGTCTCAGTTTCTTCATGTGTAAAATGTTAATAGCCTTATGGAATTATTGTAAAAATAAAATTGGATAATGTAGGTAAAATGATATATAATCTTAAAAGTATCTATGTGGATATATATTATATATGTATGTAGTATGTGTATAAAATATCTCTTCTCAGAATTTATAATTCTGGGAACTAAAATGCTTTTATTTTGGACAGAATCTTAGAGATCACAGGATTATAGATCCAAGTCTAGGAGGTAGCACAGTTCTCATTCTCTACCTCAACCCCCTCATTTTAGACATGAGGAAACAGAAGTTCAGGTATCATGATTTGCTCATGGTTATGTATGTAGTATTTGGGTGGGATTTGAGATCAAGTTTTCTGATTCCAGAGACAGTGATTTTTTTCAAGCTTCAACTCTGCCACAAGATCCATCTCATCCAATCCCCTCATTTTAGAGGAAGAAGATGAGAGAACTGAAGCCCAAAAGTGATAAATATCTTTCCCAAGGTCACACAGATAGTAGAAAATCATAGTTTGGATTTGAACACATGTTCTGTGGCTCCAGGGCCAATGATATTTCTTTTTTTTTTCCCAAAATTTTATTTTAGACTTAAAAGCCAGATCAAAAATTTAGAAAGAAACAAAAACATATCATAAACATAAATATTGGAAGTTAAGTACAAAGTTAGAAAGAAATAAGCACATCATGTGCATAGCAGAACATTGAGAGGATTCAAAATAGCCAGTGCTATTTCTTCTATACCATGCTGTTGACTGACTGAAAAAATGTAATTATATCTAAACTTTTGGAATAAAGTTTCATAAGGTATAAGCAAGGTAATCAGAGAAACATCCAATATCAAGGAGACTGGTTTTACTTAGAGATAAGGTTCATGTTATTCTATGATGTTTTCAGCTTCATCATAATGAAATACTTATTGTCCCCTCAATGAATATTTCACAGAATTATGGTCACTGTAGATGAAGAGTTTACCAACTGTTAATTCTGTTGGTTAGTAAAAGTTATAGTTTCTGTGCTCCCAAAGAAACTACAGTTATGTCTTTGTGGGAACCTTATGAATTATTGACAATGGTTAGTAGTGAAAAGTCCATGTGATACAGAAACTTTTATCATAAAACATGTTCATTTGCAGCAGTAATTGTTCTACTACAACCTTTA
Source organism: Pseudocheirus occidentalis (assembly GCA_028646575.1). Taxonomy (NCBI): domain Eukaryota; kingdom Metazoa; phylum Chordata; class Mammalia; order Diprotodontia; family Pseudocheiridae; genus Pseudocheirus; species Pseudocheirus occidentalis. Next base: position 3,395 of record JAQQSW010020310.1, on the reverse strand, counting down.
GTAACATCCCTGTAACAGTATTTTTCAGGGTATGTGTGTGTGAGTGTGTGTGTGTGCATGCGTGCATGTGAAGATGGAATTTTAATTTTTTCAGTTGCTTCTAAGTGCAATGCTTGAGTACCTTTCTTCATTTGTTTTTCATCATGTAACACCACCTGGAGGCAATCATTAGCTAATTTACTGATTTATCATTGCTGTTTATGAGTCTTAAACAATGCTAAGCTATTTGAGCATCTTTCTTGGGGATCCTATAGGTAAAAAAAAATTCTATTCTTTATGCTCTTAGCTGGGTAAAGAAAATGTACCTCATCCTGTGTGCTCTTGGCTCTTATGACATCTGAAATTGCTGTCTTATTATTTTCCTGCTGGATTCTAACAGGAGGCAGTGTTTACCCAGCTCCCCTCTCAGAAAGCTGCTCAGTCTCTTTGTGCTGCCACTGATGACAAAACAAGGTCAGAACACCAGTTCAGCACAAAAAGCAGGATTGCTATTACTTATGCACTATCCCAATGACACACGTGTGGAAAAGCAAAGTGGTTACTGCTGTGTTTGCTGACAGGTTCTGGGATCAGAGCTGTGTGAGCCATGATTTCAGGATTGAATAAGATTTGAGCCACACTCTAAACTTATTTGGAACAATAGCACTCAGGAATTTACCTTTGCATATGTAATCTGTGTTTCATACGAAAAACAGGGAGAGGTTTCAGGTGATGCCTAAGGATTTCCTCTGAACTACATTTACAAAAAAAGACTTTTGACTTTGCTAACAGCAGACATAGTATGAAATACTAATAGCATGGTTTTGGATTTGTGGGCTAGGTATAAATAGCTAACTTAAATTTTATTTATGATAACTCTATGTGATATGTACCTTCCCATTATGTAATATACTGGTTATCCAGAGCATCACCATTGCATAGTGGATAGAGATTGAGTATTGAAATCAGGAAGACATGAGTTCAAGTTCTTTCTTTGATCCATATTGAATATTTGACCCTGAGAAAATAATTTAAACACTCATTGTTCACAGTAACTCCATGATTATAAACTGCTCAACAACTGCTGGGTCACATTGAAAGGGGAAGTTTTGTCACTGGGGAGGTTCCTTACCCAAATAAAAACACAAATCTAGTTCAAAAAAAGGAGTTTGGGGGTAGGATTTGTCCAAACAATTTAGTAATAAATTATTAATAATCTATATAATATATATACACCCATATAATATATACATATATATAATATGAATTTGTTGAGGAAATTGTAATTTCTTTTTTTTCTTTTTAATTTTCCACTGCCTAACAGGGTGCCCTGAACAATTATTTAATGGTGTGGGGGTGGAGATTGAAGAGTCTAGACCTGTATGGTATATGGGACTTATGGGTATAAGGGACTTTCACTGTAGAAATTTCTATATCAATGCCCTTGTTTGTAACTTTTAGTCAGAAAATGGGCTGGAGTACTGTGATGTTAAATGATTTAACCATGGTCATAATAGCTAGTATGTACCAAAGGCCAGACTTAAGCCAAAGTCTTACTGATTCTACTAACTGCTATTCTGCCTCTCTTCTTTGATCTTAATAGGTGATATATATGTGTGTGTGTGTGTGTGTGTGTGTGTGTGTGTGTATGTGTATGTGTGTGTGCGTGTGTGTTTAATTGAATAAAGTTGGCTGAAATTAAAAAAAAATGAATTTCACTCTATCTTGTGGGATATATGAATGTGTGTATGTGTGTATGTTATTTTAGGCAATTACTCAAAGTTGATGAATTAGAAAACAATGGTTTAGAATATGAGAATTCATTGGAATATGTCTAATATTTTCTTAAAGGCACAACCATATCCACAGTAGTTATTAGTGCATTACAGAAAGAAGTACAAAGTTATTTCCTAAGAAAATATACTCAGAGTGCAGGAACTTTGAAAACCGATGTTTTCATGAACCTTAGAAAATAATGTTTTAAACGACCCTGTCATGGGGCAGAGCCAAGATGTTGGTAGAAACAGGAACACTCCACAGCTCCCACATAATCACCTCAAATACCCATAAAATATGACTCTAAACAAATTTTAAGACTCCAGAACTCACAAAATTATAGAAAAACACATCTCACTCTGAAGGCAGCTCTGCAGGCAGGACAGGAAGGGCTCATTGCAGCATTCTGGGAGCCAAAATCAGCCTGGCCTGAAACCTCAGCTTGGCCCTGGGGCATCCAGGACAAGCCACACCTGGACCCTTGAGGAGAGTGGATTAGTGGCAACTGTGGCAGTTTCCAGAATCATCAAGCCATAAGAAACAAGGACTAAGTGAAAGGTTAGTATACAAGCCATAGAGCAGCTTAAGAAGGATTTTGAAAACCAAATAAGAGAAGTGGAGGAAAAATTGGGAAGAGAAATGAGAATGATGCAAGAAAACCATGAAAAGAGAGTCAACAACATGACTGAAGAAAATAACACCTTAAAAATAGATTAACTCAAATGGCAAAAGAGGTCCACAAAGCCCATGAGGAGAAGAATGCCTTAAAAAGTCCAATTTGCCAGATGGAAAAAGAATCTCAAAAGCTTTGTGAAGAGAACAATTCCTTCAGTATTAGAGTGGAGCAAATGACTTTATGAGAAATCAAGATACTATTAAACAGATCCAAACAAATGAAAAAATAGAAGGCAATGTGAAACATCTCCTTGAAAAAAACCATTGACCTGGAAAATAGATCCAAGAGAGACAATTTAAAAATTTTGGACTACCTAAAAGCCATGATAAAAAAAAGAACCTAGAAAGCATCCTTCAAGAAATTCTCAAGGAAAACTGCCCTGATATTTTAGAACCAGAGGGCAAAATTGAACTTGAAAGAATTCTCCAATCACCTCTTGAAAATGATCCCCAAAAGAAAACTCCTAGGAATGTTATAGCTAGGTTCCAGAGCCCCAAGATCAAGGGAAATATATTACAAGCTGCCAAGAGGAAACAATTTGAATACTGTGGAAACACAATCAGGATAACCCAGAATGTAGCAGCTTCTACATTAAGAGATCAAAGGGCCTGGAATATGTTATTCTGAAGATTAAGGGAGTTAGGATTAAAACCAAGAATCACCTACCCAGCAAAATTGAGTAATAATGTTCCAGGGAAAATATGGTTATTCAATGAGGTAGAGGACTTTCAAACATTCTTGATGAAAAAACCAGAACTGAAAAGAAAATTTGACACTCAAATTCAAGAAGGATGAAAAGGTAAACATGGGAAAGAAATCATAAGGAACCTATAAAAGCTGAACTATTTACATGCCAACATGGAAAAATGACCATTATAACTCATGAAACTTTTCTCAGTATGAGGATAAGTGAAGGGAATACAAATGTATATATATATATATATATATATATATATATATATAT
>JAQQSW010020309.1:0-10879 GCA_028646575.1 Pseudocheirus occidentalis | reverse complement strand
AGGAAGGAAGGAAGGAAGGAAGGAAGGAAGGAAGGAAGGATGGAAGGAAGGAATGAAGGGAGGGAAGGAGGAAGGAAGGAAGGAAGGAAGGAAGGAAGGAAGGAAGGAAGGAAGGAAGGAAGGAAGGAAGGAAGGAAGGAAGGAAACAATGGAGAAAAAAGTTAGGAACTGGGAGGATAGTAAGAAGGATGGGATCATTTATTTAACAAATTCCATTTGTCATACAAAAAAAAATAGCTGATATTTACATACCATTTACTATATGCCAGGAGCTGAGCTTTACAATAATTATCTCAAAGATCCTCACAACAACCCTAGAATGTAACTGCATTTCACAGATGAGGAAACTGAGGCAAATGTAAGTAAAGTAGCTTGTCCAGAGTCACATAGTAAGTGTCTAAGACTGGATTTGAGCTCAGGTCTTCCTCACTCCAGACCCAGTATTCTATTCATTGTGTTACCTAACTGCTAGAATTGAGAAAAGCTATCACCAAAAAAAAAGAAGAAAAGTGAAGAAAAATTGCCTGCAAGAGCTTTTGATGCAAAGCTGCTATGTTGACAAGTAAGAACTGACCAGAATATTTAAAGATTTTTAAAAGTATAACTGGTTTTTGTTCCTTTCCTTATTCTTGTAAATATTTTGGCCTTCCTAATGTTTTAAAATTAATCTTTAATCTTTGTTTAAATGTAAAAAAATCCATATTTATATGAAAGCATGAAATTCCATTTCCATTGCTTTATTTTTATTTGAAATTATAAATAAGCAATATATTACTTTCTAAATGCTCTTATTTACCTGTATTTCCTTCTGAAAGTCTGTCTCTTCTATTCTTTATGTCTAAAAAAATTTCGTTGATCCAGGGTTGTTTGTGGCATATTTTTTTTGGGGGGGGAAGTTTACTATTGTCAATTCCCCTTAGCTTTTCCTTTTAAAAAACTGGAAGACGAATAAAAACAACTTGGTAACAAATAATCATCATGAAGGAAAAGGAATTCACACAGTGACCATGTCCAAAAATGTATGTATTTTTTCTATATCTTGAGTGAGTCATCTCTCTGTTAGGACATGGGTAACAAGTTTGGTTGGTCACTGTATTTATCAGCATTGTTGTCTTTTTCTTTACAATGGTGTGTTTTGAGGGGTGGCTAGGTGGTGCAATGAATAGAGCAACAACCCTGGAGGCAGGAGGATCTGAGTTCAAATCGGTCCTTGGAAACTTAACATTTACTAGCTGTGTGACCTCGGGCAAGTCACTTAACCCAATTGCCCAGCTTACCCCCTACAAAAAAAAAAGAAAAAAAAAATATATATATATATATAATGTTCTGGTTCTTATTTCATTCACTATTAATTGATACTATCCAGTATTCTGTAAAATCACATCTTTTGTCATTTCTTATAAGATATAGCATTCAATTACATTCATGTATTACAGTTTGTTCAGCCTTCATCCAACTAATGAACTCTGTCTTATATTTTCCTTTTGTTTTGTCTTTTCTTAGCTTTTTAATATTATTCCGACCTTCAGGATCAGGAAGCTGGTTTTGCTTGTTAGTGTTCTGTCAGTATTATTCTCCTTCTTACCATACCTGCCCTCATCATTCCTGCCTGTTTCCCTCTTGAGTTTGATGTATTTTTACATCAAAATGTGTATGTGTTCATGTTCAAGCCTCCTTTGTCAGGCTCAGATAAGAATGAAATTCATGTGATACCTGATTCTTTGTTCCTCTATATTTATATATTCTTCTCATTCATCCCAATTACATGAAATAGCAAGTTCCATGTCCATTCTTCATTGTTTCCACATTACTGTTACTACTTTTACCATCTCTTTTTTCTCAAAAAAAAACTTCTCAGAACAGAACCAGTCCACTCCACTTATTAAATTCTCTTAATACTCTTTGAAGACATTTTGAAGTTCTGAAGGAATTCTTGTTTCTTTCTCCCCCACCCAAAGTGGAAGCCCTACACCAACATGTAACTCCTCTCAATAGCTCAAATAAATTTACTTTTCAAAGTATCTCTGAAATTCATTTTGTTTCATTTCCAATTCCTACTTAGCTTTACTCTTTTCATCAGACACAGTTGAAAGTCTTCTATTCCATTAAAGATCAACTTTTATCATACTCAGCTTCACAAGGCAATGTATTTTTGGTTAAAACCCTGAATCTTGTGCCTTCTGGAAGACTATATTCCGAGACCCTCTACCACTATTCCTTGCCTTTTATAGTAAAGCTGCTATAACTTATAAGATCCTGACTGTGGCTCGGATGGTAATTGAACTCCTTTCTGGATATTTACAGTATTTTTTATTTTATGTGAAGGCTCTGAACTTTTGATATGACATTTGTGGGAACTTCTTTTGGAGTTCCTTTCAAGAGATGATTAGTAGATTTTTTTTTATCTTTGTTCTAAAAGTGATTCTAAAAGAACAAAGTAATTTTCATTTGTGATTTTAAAAAATATAAGAGGTTTTTTATATCATAATTTTCAAAAAGTATAATGACTTTTAGCTACCATTTTTAGCTACCTCTTTTCCAGGTCAGTTGTTTTTCATATGGGATAACTTACATATTCTTCATTTTTGTATTTTAGAGTTTTGTTCTAATATTTCTTCGCTCTCTCATAGAATCATTAATATGTATTTGATATAACCTAGTTTTCAGGAAGTCCATTTCTTGAGAAAGGATTATCATTTTCTCTTTTAAACTATTCTTTGACATTCTAATTATTTACTCCAGAGCTTTTATTTCATTTTTTTATCATTTACTTTATATCTTCTAGGTGTGCATGTAATTTTTGTGGAAAATCCATTTTCCCCCTTTGCATCTCTATTTACACATATTGTAACATTATTCTGTTCTTGTTTAGAGACATCACTAGATATACAATGAAGTTTTACACTAGTCACTGTTTCCTTTGGTTTATTCACATTGTTAACTATTGTTCCTGATTTGAAGTTTTATGCCATTTCTGACCCCTGCTGTGCTTTTGGGATAGATGGATGGCCCTACTTGATCTTATTCTACATCACCTAGATTGCTGTGTTGACCTTGATCTTTGAGGTTCAGAGAGCTGGAGCTTCAAGATCCTCTGTGGTATCTAAGGACAGAGTGTTAGGGACCTCAGAGTACCTGGGAACCTGAGCTGTCCAAAGTTAAGCACTGCCTTCCTACATTCATACTTTTTACTCCCTCAGGCTTCTAATTCATCTTTGGATTTTCTCACCTGAGGCTTTCATGGCTGAGCCCTCTGTGTTTGTTGTCCTTAGAAACAGAAATCTTCAGGTTCCATAGCTGATCCATCTCTTATCATAGTCACAAAACTGTCTGCTTGTTTATCTCTGTTGTTGATCCTACTGGTGTCTTCCTTTCCTATTGATTGTGGGTTTCTGTCTGACTGCATGTATAATTCTGAGGTACAAGAAATCACTTACTTTGGTTCATCATTATTCAGTTTGGTATGAATTTCATATTTTTGCTGGAGTAGTTGTACAGAAGCTAGCACTTCCACTAGCAGCCATCTTTGTCCAGAATTTACCTATATGTAGCATGAATTCTAATATTGGTTAGTGTTTATTCTTTATTTTTGTTATTAATAAAATGCTATAATTTGATACAAATCATATTTGAATTTAAATTTCAATTATAATGTGGATGTCAATATAAATTAATGTCCCTAGGTTGACAACAATTTGCTCTGATTATTGATAAAGTAAATAGGAAGAGATAAATAGCATCATGAGTCTTGAAGAGTCTCAAACAACAGAATGAACACAGGTGCCATAGCATCCTCCCTTATATTCTCTAGGTAAAGTCTTTTCCCTATACATACAGGTAAAAAAAAAATACCTGAAAAACACAGTCTTCTATTGAGGAAGTTCAAGCCCTTTCTATTGGTTTCTTCTCATTGACAACTCATATATATGTATATATATATATATATAATTCAGTATTGGATAGCTATATTCAGATAGTCAAAAACCTTTGTGTTAGTTCAGTAGATGTCACTATTAAATCCTGCTAATTTAGGCTTAATGTATTATTTATAACAATGTTAACTTTTTAAATTCAAAATGTTCTGAACAGAGCTCATTATATTTATCCCATAGCCTTTCCTACACAAAATATGCATAGTTCTCTATCACTGTTCTTCTGGTTACACAGGTTCACAATGTTTGAACCACTTTCACTCTTGCTTTCATAATAGAACATGGTCAATCCAGTGATTGCTTATCACCTGCAGGATCAAATATAAAATGCTCTGTTTGATATACAAAGTCCTTTGTAACCTGATCTTTCAAGTCTTTTTATACCTTATATTGCCCCCACCCCATACCCAAGATGCTCTGCAATCCAGTAACACTAAATATCCCTCTTCTGACTCAGGGCATTTTTACTGGCTATTCCCCATGCCAAGAATGCTCTTCCAGTTAAGTTACTAAATGTGACCCATTTGGTGAAAACTATGCAGCAGTTTTAGTGGTAAGTTGTTGAGTTTTCACATGGTGAATGCTGTATTTTGATTTTCTGTGATAAGTTGTAACATTGTGAATGCTGTATCTTGATTTTCTGTGAATGTTTTGCTCTGATTTGTTAAATAATAAATAGAGAGTTTGCTCTACTATGTAATCAGGACCTTGAAAGCTATCCATAGCAGCCATCTTCTGGAAAGCTGCTTGTGTGTGACTTTAAAAATATCACTCTCTGTCTTTCTGTATACCTGTTTCTTTCTCTGTCTTTTTCTCTTTTCCATTCAACTGTCTATCACTTTCTCTCTCTCTCTCTCTCTCTCTCTCTCTCTCTCTCTCTCTCTCTCTTTCTCTCTCTCTGTATCTCTTTCTGTCTCTGTCTCTATCTCCCCTCCTTCTTTCTCCATTTTATATATATATATATATATATGTATGTATGTATGTATGTATGTATGTATAAAATCCTTTGCTAAGTCTTCATAAAAGTACCACCATATCATTGCTCAATTCATCCTTTTCTCAATACGAGCCATTACTTTAAATATGTAAAGGCCCATCTGATTCCTTTATAAAACTTCCTTTGAATCCCAAAGCTGCTACAAATTCCTAAAACATGAAAACACCAAAACTTTTCTAGGCTGACAGTAATAGATGGACAAGTTTGCAGTAAGAGTTGTGGCATGTGACATGTAGCTATGATTTTTTAGTAATTATATCAAACTCTAACAACTTCTGACTAAATACAAAATACTTTTATACTTTCTCAACCTATGATCAAATAGTTTTCAAGCCACCTATGTTCTACATTCAATTTCAAACAAATGGGCAGTTGTATACAAATATTCTTTTTTGTTGTTGTTCTATACACTGTGACAGAATAGTTATTTCATGCCCCTTTAATCATACTTCATCAGTGGTGTAATCTTGTGATCAAAATGTTCCGAAAATGTAACATCTTGCAACATAAATATCAGATGGGTTGAAAACCGTGATCACTGAGAGGCAATATTACTATTGTTTCTGCAGAAGGTTTATGATTGTCTGTGGTGGTTTCCAGATGATTTGTAATGTGCATTACAAGTTATATTGCCTCTCATTGCAGTATTAAGACTGTTTACCAATTTAACATATCTTCTGCTAATGTTAGCATTCTTCTCTCTGGTTAATGTTCAAAGGAAATCATTGCCAACACTGATCAGCTGTTCAGTTTTTGTAATACATACATACATATATATATATATATATATATATATGTGTGTGTGTGTGTGTATGTGTATGTGTGTATGTGTATGCATGTATATATGTATATATACTTATATATACATATATATGTATGTATATATGTATATATACATACATATACTGATATAGATATATATATATATATAGACAGAGACAGTGTACTAATAGTAGAAGAGAAAAATAAGTCATATATTAAGAGATTCTTTCTTTACAGAGATCATTTTAAATATAAACAATATTAAAATGAAACTATATGGAACTGAACTTTAAATTTTTGTTTAGTAAAGTGCTTGTTATTAGACAGTATGCAAGTAGATATTTCATAATATAAGTTTTCATTTTAGTTGGCTAAGTGGCTCAAAAATTTTAAAAATAAATTTCCATCTTTCAGCAAGAGCTTTTAAAATTTTATTTCATTTTTCCACCACATATTTCTGTAAATAAGTACTATCACTTTACTCTTGCTTTGAATCAAAATACAGAAATAAACTAGTCAAACTAGTAAAATTAGGTTCAAAATAGTGTTTTCCTGTTGTTGAACCAAAATTTGCAAACCTTTGTTTAAATAACAAAGTTCAATATCAAAATTAACTTTATTGGTTATTATATTATGTTAAAAACAGCTTAAAATTGTAACTTATTTCATTAAAGCATTACTGGTATTCCAAAAAAATCAAAATAATGAAATTTTATATTAACTTTTATAGATAATAGTGAGTATATATGGTCTTTCTGGAGTACTTCTTTTAATTCTTGCCAAATATCCCATATGTGGTATTTGTATTTATTTTATATTTACACTTTCATAATTTCATACTTAAAGCTTCCATAAATAAAAGCAGAGCAAAATTTTATATTTTATAATTATATAATGTAAATGTTGATTTAGACTTAAAAGTTATCTTTGTAGTTATACTTAATGAATAAATTTTAAGTATTATTGTAACATAGCAAATTAACCTTGGGGTTCACAAAAATGTTATTGTTGTCTTTTTCTAAGTATTTCCCAACTCCCTCAAAAAACTTTAAAAACAAGGAACCACTACACTAATCAGCACTCATGGAAGATATTAGATCCAAGAAGGACCATTGTGACCAGGAAGGCTGGCCACCAAACATCATCCTGGAGGTCATTTTTCAGTAGAGTTTTTCAGTGACTGCCTCACTGGAAAGAACTTATCTCCTAAAACGTAGAGATTAGATCAGAGTTTACACACACACACACACACACACACACACACACACACACACACACACACACACTTTAGACTTTGAAGCAGTAGTTGTAGCAACACAGAGCAAATAAGATCTAGATATCTTAAAAAATAGAAGCTATTAAGGGAATAGGAGTTTCAAACAATTTTAAGCTATAAATATTATTATTTTAAATGCCATAAGGATAGTACTTTTGAAGAAGTAAATTCAGACTGAAAAAATCATATTCCTTGTTCTAGGCTTTGGGTTTTTGTTTGTTTGTTTGTTTAATGTTTATTGGTATTTTTGTTTTTAACCTACCATTGTTTTTGAGTATTCCTTCTCCTTCCTCCTATGTTTTGAATTCTTCTAAATTTGCTAATATATACAGAAGTTTTTGAAACAGTATTACTGCTTTAAAAGGCAACCTGACATATCAACGAGTATACGTCTGAGTACAAAAGACCTGGGTTCAAATCCTCTCTCTGACATCCAGTAGGTATGTGATCGTGGGTACGTCATATAATTTCTCAGCACTTTAGGGGCAACCCTCTAAAAACTATTAGTTGCAGAATAGTTGTTAACCTCCATTAATAGAGTTATTTTAATCCTATGGAATTCCCTATACTGAGGAAATCACAGATTAGTGAGGTGAAGAGAGGAAAAAAGAAAAAAGAGAAAGAGTTCGCTTATATCTATTCATTTCCACAAGAAATATGCCTTCTAATTGGTCCTCTTGATGCCACACTAGTCTCATTTCTCTTCATTTTCATTTTGTAGGGGAGGAGGAAATACATTCTTGTTTTTAAAAATAGTCCTTATTTTAGTTCTTGCTTTGATATATTCTTTCTCTGTTTCCCTCCATTTTGCAAGATCAATAGTAAGTTCACAAAATGTTAGAGTGGAAAATAGTTGCCCTTTGATAACGACTTTCTTCAATGACAGTGACTCCAAATTTTAATTTTTACATAAAACCATTAAGTAGCCTACCAAGCACAGAGTAGTATTTCATCAAAGCCAACCTTTTTTCTGTCAATTGAGAGAAATTGTATGTGGGGGCAGGGGAGGGAGTTACAGAACAGATCACATTATTTTCCTTTTACAGGAAGCAAATTTTCACATAGCTTAAGAAGAAAGAGAAAAATAACTAGAGTTGTCAACATACATCTGTGAATTCACTGATTGATGCTTCCACAAGCAACGGAGTCCTGCTGAAGGTATGTAACAACTCTAGGATTGGATTTCTCCTCTGCCGAGGCTGCCTATACCAACACAGCCTCCTCAGATAAGAGAGAAAGGGGAGCTGTGACTAACTCCTTACTTTTCCTGTCTTTAGAGTCTTAGGTATGCTTCCTAAAGCAAACTGACCCTTAGCTATCAATGTTCTAGATTTTCACTTTGATCTGTTGTTGGTTTATCACTCAGGTTTCCTGACTGTTCACTTTCAACTCCAACTCTCCTACTGTTTTTAACTTGGTTTAAGACCTATCATTTTGTTTTCTGTGCAAGGTTTCATCATACCCTCGGCTGTTGCTTACCTTATGACCAGGCAATTCCTCTTATAGAATCCTGTTCTCTTACAACTCAAGTGGGTACCTAGTTTGCCCCCCATAAAGGTTCAACTCTTTTTACTGATCCCACTCCAGGCCAGTAGGGAATAGCTTACCCTGGTTTTCTAAAATAAATGCACCATCTCCCTAGAGTATTACAGTAATCAGTTCAATATTAGTAACAGACATAACTTGGCAGAACAATGAGAGAGTTCATTCATTAGATTCTAATGTATACTTCTGATAGCAACACTAATCATATATTGATTTTATCTTTTTTATTTTTTTCAATAATTTTCCTTAAAGTAACATATTCTTGACTATATATGAATTTTACCTAAATTATATATTGAAAGAGGAGTCTAGGTTCAAACACTTTTTTTTAATCTACACTAATTACTATTGTATTCAAAAGAGAGACCCTCACCCAAGGAAAACAATTACATATCCCTCAAAATAGTAGTATAAACATAACTCTGACTCATTAATCTCATAGTAAACAAATACTAATGTGAAACAAGCAAGAGAGGCATAATGTTTAAGAATCTGTATGATTTATACTGTTGCAAAGTCAAAATGTTTTCTATGGTGTTTTCTTAATGCTTATCTCTCCACTCCGCAATAAATGAAAAATCTGGATTTTGTAAAAAACAAAAACAAAAACAAAAACTCTACTTTGACTGAACTGAGAACTGAACATTTATATTTCATGTTCAGATACTACTTGCTTTGCTCCAATGGGTTCTAGTTTTAGCTCTCTTGCTATTAGCTTGAGAAAATTATTTAATCTTTCCGATCCTCAATTTTTTTATCTGTAAAATGGAGAATATAATTTTACATCTTTGTCTTCACAGAATTGCTATGAAAAAAATGAAATAAGCACAAGGTTTAATAATAGCAATTTGAAATTATATCTATGGTAACTATATAATATATATAATGTTACATATACATATAGTTACATATATGTGTGTATAACTATATACATATTGGTAACTATTTGTTACCATTATATCTTGGCCAAGAGAATACCTAGTCAGTCTTAGAATGTATAAGAACTGGGTTCAACTCTTGCCTCTTATGTATACTAACTAGCTGTTTGACACTAAACAAATCACTGAACCATTAGTGGCTCAGGCAATTCCCTAGGCTTATAATTATAGATCATTTGCTGATCAGTGGAAGGATTTTTTTCACATTGAGAGTTACCCATATGGATGAAATCACAAATCTTTTTTTAATTAACTTTTGTTCAGTTTTAGTTAATATCATTCATTTCCACAAGATTTTTCAGTTACAAATTTTCTCCCCATCTTTCCCCTACCCACCACCCCAAAACAACAGTCCCACTGTATACCCCTTCCCCCAATCTGCTCTTTCCTATATCCTGCCCCATAACCCCACTGACTTTCTGGTAGGGCAAGATGGATCTCCTTACCCCAGTGACTGTATATCTTAATTCCCAGTTGCATGTAAATAATAATGATAATAATAATGATAATATATACATACTTTTAAACATTTGATTATAGAACTTTAAATACTAGATTATTTCCCTTCCTCCCTCATCACCCACCCCACTGGAAAGACAAGCAATTCAATACAGGCTGTACATGTGTAGTCAACTCAGAACATCTCCCCAATGGACATATTGTGAAAGACTGACTATATTTCCCTCCTTCCTATCACACCCCCTCCATTCTATTCTCTACTTTGTCCCTGTCCCTTTACAAAAGTGTGTGCTTCTAAAAAAATCTTCCCCCCCACCATATGCTCCCCTCCATCATCCCCATTCTCCCTACTCTCCTGTAGGGCAAGATACTCAATTTAGACTGTATGCCATTCCTTCCGTAAGCCAAAGTCTCATTAAATAAAGTTGACCCATTTCCTTTTGCCTTCCCGTTCTTCCCCTCCATTGTAACACTTATCCCTTGCCTCTTCTATATGAGGTAATTAACCCCGTTCTGTCTCTCCCTGTCTCCTCTCATTCTATTTCTCTCCCACCTCACAATTTCACCTTTTAAAATATTATTCCTTCCTATTAAACTGATCCTGTGCCCTCTGTCTATGTACACATATATACATACACTCCCACATGTATTCATATGCATATATACCTTCCTAAATATATATATGTGAGTATACATACATGCATACATACGTGTGTATGTATGTGTGTGTGTGTATACATTTATATTCCCTTCACCTATCCTCATACTGAGAAAAGTTTCATAAGTTACAATTCTCATTTTTCCATGTTGGCACGTAAATAGTTCAACTTTGATAAGTCCCTTATGATTTCTTTTCCATGTTTACCTTCTCATGCTTCCTGTATTTGAATGTCAAATTTTCTACTCAGTTCTGTTTTTTTCAGCAAGAATGCTTGAAAGTCCTCCACCTCATTGAATGACCATATTTTCC
>JAQQSW010020308.1:0-10880 GCA_028646575.1 Pseudocheirus occidentalis | reverse complement strand
AGGCCAGGGGCTCTGAAGTAGCTTGGTGTAGGGGCTGCTGCCTCTGGTTCCAGTAGTTCCCGTCCCCCACTGCTTCCCTGCCCCGGGGGCAGATTGGCTGAACCCCCAAATTAATTTTCAAAGTTTCACTTTCACTAATGGTCTCTGACCGGGATTTAAAGATCCCCTTAGGCAGGTGCTTTAGATCATCTCTGAAGTAGACTCAAACTGCTGCTTATGAGTCTGGGCTCCTGGCCTCCCTGGGGCCTGGCCTAGCCCCAGCTGTGGTTTTTGGCTGGGCTGGTCTCTGCTCCGGTGTGAGCTGCCCCTCTCCTGTCCAGGTTCCTCAGGCCTTGGCAGATGTGGAGGTGCTGGAGGCTGTAGCTCCTGTCCTCTGTAGACTGGCTGTGGCGGGGCTCGGCTCAGCTCAGCTTGACTCCTTCCCACTCCCCTGGGCCCGGCTGTGGTCTCGGCTTCAGGCTGGGCCAGCCTCCGCTCCCAGCCACTGCGATGAGCCCCTGCTGCTAAGCTGCCTTCAACAAGAGATATGTTTTCTGTATTTTTGTGTGAGTCTGAGAGTCCTAGACTTTGTCTGGGCTCATAATTTTATCGGTGTTTAGGGTGGCGGTGTGGGAGCTGTGGGAGCTTGCTGCTTCTACGCCGCCATCTTGGCTCCCCGAGTTTACTTTCAAAGCAGGGGAGGTCTTCAGATTCCCCCCTAGGTCTATTAAGGAGCAGGGACGACTTGCAGATTTCCATTCCCATTATACAGATGGCCACACTGTGGAGTATGTGGAGGGAAGTAATATGTGAACAGATTAAAAAGACAGGAAAGAACCAGCTTGTGAAGTTTTAAATGCCAAATGCAAGCTTATATTTTATCTTGGACCTAATAGAGGGCCCTTGGAGTTTATCAAACATGGAGGTGATGTAGAGAATCACTTGGGCAGTTGAGTGGAGAATGGATTGGAGTATAGTTTTGAGGAAGGACGACTAGTTAAAAGGATATTTTAGTAGTCCGGGTGAAAGGTAATGAGGACTTGAACTAGAGTGGTAGCTATGAGTGGAGAGAAGGGGACAGAGAATATATGTGAGAAATGTTGTGGGGAAAGAAATTATAAGATTTGGTGACGGATTGGATATGTGTGGTCACAATATGAAATAAGACTAAAATGGTAGGTTGGAATCTTGTTGTGGAAGGCCTTAAATACTATAGAGTTTTTGTGTTTTATCCTGCAAGCAAGAGGGCACCACTGAAAGTTAGCAAGCAAATAAGCAACATTGGTTGGACCTGTGTATCACAAAGATTATTTTGGTACTTGTGTAGTAGCTGAATTGGAGAAAGGAAAAAACTGGAAGCAGAGAGACCAGCTGGGAAGCTCTTGAAGTAGTCCAGATAAAATGTGATGAGGCTCTAAATGATAGAATCTGAGAGTTGCAGTCACTGTTAGACCCATGCATTATCACTTGTTTTCATTTAAATGTTTTTCTTACCAGGGAAGGTTTGATGGGGAATAGTGGGGAAGAGAAGGATGTATCTGGAAATGACTAATGGCAAAGCAAAAGGCACCAATAAAATTTATTTTTAATAAAGATTGTACAAATTACTTGATATATGTAACAATAGAAATAGTTTTGTTTGATCTTCTTCTGATCATTAGTATTGATTGAAGCATAAAGTAGGGAGTTGACTGTTCACCAAAGGTATTTATTACATAGAAGGTGTTCAGTACACAGTCTAAATGGGAGAGGGCTTCCCTTCAGTGATTCTCAACCTGTGGCTTATGTTCAATTTAAATACATTCTGCATATCAGATATTTACATTACGCTTCATAACAGTAGCAAAATTACAGTTATGAAGTAGCGACGAAAATAATTTTATGATGGGGGTCACCACAATATGAGGAACTGTATTAAAAAAAGGGTTGCGGCATTAGGAAGGTTGAGAACCACTGCTTTAGATGGTGAGGTTCTTCAGGTATTCTTTTTTTGTGTAGAATATTGTTTTTGACTGTACCCTAGAACATTGCAGAACCTCCTAAATGAGATTCAGCCTGTAAACCCACACAGGAAAAACCAAGTGAATAACCAGTGGACATTGTCCAGACTCTGCTGTGCTGTTGAATGTACAACCCTTTTGAGTTGGTCTGGTAGTACATCTATCTCAGACAGGTATTGTATGCATGTCATAAATAGGGCCCAGAAGTTAATGAGGCTGTAATGCATTTTATAGTGCATAGCACTTTTAAAACAATCCCAATAAAAAAATCTTCTCTTTTTAACACCAATATTCTTTAGTGATGCAACATAATTACAGAGACTATGGTCTCCAAAAAAATCAAGATCTTGGATCATTCAAAGGGCAGTGGGATGATGTATTTGGATGTAAGAGTCTAAAAATACTATTAATAAAAATTATGCACAAGAAACAGCATAAAGAACGTCTTCTAAGGCGTGTGTGCCTGTAGACATGTTACACAGACATATAATTGCAGAAGGATGCGGTTTGGTTATGTGTCGGTGACAAATAACGGATAGCCTTTGTGCTGTCCCTGGTGCTCAGAGACAGAGAGAAAAGCCCTCAGCATGTTGGATGGACTTTCTTTTAGGGATTTCTGTTATTACACGGACAGGGAGTTAATAGAATGAGAAGTGTCTACATTCTGTAGTTCCTCTCTCCACAAAGAGCCTTATTAATGAGATCCCAGATATGCTGGAGTATAGGAAATTGATGTGCTGTGGGATCAAAAAGAAAATAATGATATGTAAAAGAAGAGTAAATAGGCTGTGAAGAGGAAATACCTGAGAACCAAAAGTAAAGCTAATGAACTTATTTTGCTTTCTTCTGGGTTCTAGATTGTGTTCTAATTGATTGAAAGTCATGGATCAGTAGAGTAGGACTATATTTGTACAAGTGAAGATAGTTAGCTCTCTTCTTTTAATTTATCTAGAATTCTTCCTTATGTTTCCCATGCTCATCTTAGTTTTCAGGCCTCCTTTAGAAAGCAGTATTTGTTATTAGAAGGAACTTAACAGTTTAAATTCTTCTGGAGTTGTTGATTCTACAGTATGCTTCCAATTCTCTCTTCTCCATCTCTACCCACCCTCCAAAATTGCAATTTCATGATTGAATCTTTAGTTGTGGGATGACTTTTAGGAAACATTCTGAACAACTTTAAAAAGGACAATTTTCATTTTAGAGTTGTAGGCCTTTTTTCTTCAGTTTGCTATTAATTGAGTTTTAATCTAGTAGATTAATCTAGTAGAACTTGTACTAATTACTGAGACTTAAGATTGTCCCAAGGTTCTGGCTTGTTTTTTCTGTTCAAGCTGACTTCAGGATTGAGCCAGACTCAGGATGTGTAAAGTTGCTACTGCACAATCCCTAGCTCTTATAAATAAAGAGAGGAATCAAATTCAGATGCTGGACAAAGGATCTGGCCAAGTCTGTCTGTGACTGTTGGGTAGGGAGGCTTGGAGGCCGCCTTCCCTAGGCTTGGTGCCCAGCGTCTCTTCAGAGGAGGCAGGCAGGAGGTGAGAAGACGCTCCTACCTGATGTGTTGTCAGGTGAAGGTCGCTGTCACCTCACAGTGACTTCTTTCTGGAATAGAGCCTCATTTTTTACAAATAAGTTAAATCAAGCAAAATAACTAAAACGGTGGCCATGTCTGAAAATGTATGACTTTTTCCACACTTATTTCTCCATTACCTCTCTGCAGAGAGACTGGAAGGATGATGCTTCCCCATCAGTATCCTGAAGTCACGATTGGGCATTTACATTGATAGGAGAATGTTTTTCCATATGTCTCTGAAGTTCTTAACTGTGAGAAGTCTATGTTATGTTAATATGCTATGAATGTTAAATGAAAATATTAATTTTTGACCTTTCTAATTCTTTAAGTTGTTTACCTCAAAAATTAAAAAAAAAACTCTTTAATTTGAAGAAATAATTTACATTTTAAAGTATTTAAATTTTACTCCTTCTTTAATGGATTACACATTTTACCTTAAGAATTGCAAATCCAGCATATCTGTTGCCCCAATTGATGAAAGGATTTAAAAAAGTGAAACCAAACCAAACCTCAGCATTCTTTGTGTGGGGGCAGTTCTAGTGGGGAGGGAGAAGTCTACACACTTAATCTTTCAGATTTGTCTTTTATTTCCTCCCAAAGATCTTTTAGTGGGACTGTCTTTGATTGTCTTTCATGTCTCTCTGCAGTATCAATATTTGCTGTTTCTTGGAGGTGGTCACTCTTTTTTATGTAGCAAAGCCATGTTGATTTAGTTGGCCTCTTCTATTTTAAGTGTCTCTTTCCAAATAATATTTTTTTATATTAAAGAATAGTTGCTGTCTCTTGAAAATTTTTAGGAAAATCAGTAGATGTAAAATAATTTTGCTTTCTGTTGGATCTAGATCTTTTCTTCCTTTTCTTCATTTAATTTATTACTTGGGAATACTGCTTTGTGAAAAGATAGGGTTTTTTTGTTTTCTTTTTTAGAATTTATTTGTACCTGCTGTTCACTTCCAGCCAGACGCTCTAATCACTCTTATAATAGAGTGGCTACCTCCATGATTTTGATATCTTAGAAGCTTTTGATTTGAAGAGCGTCAGCAGTAAACATTCAACAAGAAATACAGATTTGATTTCCTTATAACTGTGTCTAGTTCATGGAAAATGATACACAAGAAGACTTTTATTTTAAGATTTTTTTTAGAAATGAAACATTTGAAATATCAAAAGATACTTCTACTGCTAACATGCATCATTGATTTGGAAAAAAAATTGACGTCGCTCCCTCTCCCTCCCCCCCTGCCCAATACTTCTCTGGATTCTCCTATCTTCCTGTAAATTGTGAAGGTAGTTCATAAATCCTTTCTCACCCAGTTCTCTACTTTTTCGCTGATAATAAGACCGTAGAGACTAGAGAGAGTGAATGGTTGTCCCAGTTGCTCTAAAAATGATTGGAAGGGCAGCCAGGAAAACTATTATACATGGTTTTATATATGGCCTCTTTATTTTAGTCTCATTTGTTTTACCGTTGAATCCATTGGGAACACTCCTAATTAACTTACTATAATTTTAGGATTCCACATTGGCAAATGTGGAAATTCAATAAAAGAAGAAATAACTGATAGTCACTATAAGAATTTACTAACAGATTTCTAGTAAGAAAATCTGTTCACGATAGGTTTTTATGAGTACCTTTATTTGTGCTTTCCTAGGAAAGCGTTTTTCTGGTTCAATCCCTCTCAGTCCTATTAGATCCAGGGGCATGAAAGAGGGTGAAGGTTTATTTCTAGGGTACCTGAAATGAAAGAGAATATAGTATGAAAGCTGATTTTCCCCAATCTATTTGAGAGATGAGACCTTCTCTATCTTTAGCCTCATAGGAATTGTTCTATGCTTTCCCATCTCTACTTGGTTGTAAATAGAATTTCCATTTATTAGTTTTTTTGGCTTTGTTATAAGGGAGCTTGTTATGCTTGTATTACCAGATGGGCTGAAAGCATTGTCTACCAGGTATCTTATCTACAATTTTAGAAATTAGATTTAGGACATCTTGGCCCTTTTTTCTGCTGCTAAATAAGGAGCTATCATATCAAAAATGGGCTCCTTTTTAGTCATTTTTAGGATTTGTTAGCTGTCTTGATACAGGGCAACTTTAGCTATAGAAAAAGAAAATCCAAGCCATCAGTAAAAGAAATTGCACAATTTGGAATTATGTAAAGAAAGTTAGTAAAATGTCCCTATTCTTTAGCACACTCTGCTAGACATATGACCTACGCACACCAAAATACAGGGTGTCCCAAAAATTTTAAAACTTTAGCAAGATTTGGAATAACATGTTTATTGCATTATTGAACCTGGGAAGACTTGTGTGAACTGATAAAAATTGAAGTAAGCAGAGCCAGGAAAACTATTATATACAATCTATATGGCCCCTGTAAACAATATAAATAAGGATTACAGCAGTGTAAATGGAAAGAACAGCTACCACAAAAGTATAGAAAGCAAATGTTGCAAAATTACACAGAGCAAGTGAGCATGGCCCCAAAGAAAAGATATGAGACCCCTCTGCTCTATCCACCCTCCTCTACACTCCTGTGCAGAGGTGGGAGGTCTGTGAGTAGACAACACTGCTTGTATTTCCAGATTTTTTTGGAAATTTTAATTGGTTTCACTGACTTTTTTTCCCCCTTTTCTCTCCTTTTTTTCTTTCAAAATAATCTTGGTTATTTAGGAGGATTCTCGGAGGGCAGGGGGAATATATATAATGTATATATTATATATACATACACATATGTATGTATACATATACACATATAATGTATAATATATACATACAATGAGGGGAATTTAGGCAGTGTAAAAACAAGATATCAAAATTTTATTAAAAACAGTGATTAAAACAATGTAAATAGAAAGAACTATAACAAAACAGTTAACTGATTGGAGTGAAAAGAAAGAAAGAAAGGTCATTGAGACATCTTTTTAAGAAAATTCAGAGAAGAAAACAGAAAGACCAGAAAGAAGCACTGATAAGCAGGGCAGCTTTGAAAGCCACAAGTTGAACTTAAGTACTAAAAAAGATAAGTAGTCTGTGTATAACAGAAAGCTGCACTTTTATGTACAAACCTCTTTTTCTTTTCTAGCATGTAAGTGGAAATATCCATTTTATTTTGTGGCTAAGTTCGGAATAAACAAAATAAAACTGAATGCTGTGAAAATATAATGACTGAACTTGACTCCAGAGAAGAAATATGAGAAGACATCTCCATCATGCTTCTTTGTAGACAAAGGGAACCATGGATATGAGAGTCTCTATATAGCGTTAAACTTTTTTCTTATGTTGCTAGTTTTGTGGAATTTTTTTCTTCTCTTTGAAAAACCTTTTGTTATAAGTGATGGCTCTCTGGGAGGTGTTGGAGAAGGATACTAATGGTAAATGTAGGTGATATAAAAACAATATATCAATAACAGTTTTTTTTTTAAAGAAAAGGGCCTAACACCCTAGCATATCACTAAGGAGTAGCCATCCCATTGGATCTTGATCCATATTAAACCAATGTGGGTAGTTCTGAATAGCTGTTGCCTAGCTGACTGTTGGAAAAACTTTGGGGAATTTGTGTTAATATAACTTGTACATCCTATCTTCTCTTCCTAGAATTTACTGGGGTAGTACAACTTGCAGGGCATTTTGTGGTGCTGAGTCACTCCCCTTAACTGCCTAATTGCCTGAATTAGTGTTTATTTGTATTTATTTCTCTCCGTCTTGAGAATGTGGAAGTTGCCAGTAGGTTGACATTCATTCATGCAGAGGACTTATTGAACCCATAGAGATCTCAGGTGCCCTTAAACGAGCTGACTGGAAATTGTGCCAGTATAGCCCAAGGCTTGTGTTGTGGAAAGTAGAGGCTGAGTGAAATCTATGAGCCTAACCTTCCCAGGCAAGTCAGCTGAGAGTGCTTTGTGTGTCCAGTATTTTACTTTTCTTTTTTTTTTTTTTTTAATTTTAATTTCCAGATTCTTTCTCTTCTTCCCTCTTTACCCACCCCCACTGGGAAGATAAGCAATTCAATATAGGCTGTATATGTGTAGTTACAAAAGACATTTCCATAGTAGTTATATTGTGAAAGACTAATTATATTTTCCTCCATCCTATCCTGCCCCCCACTTATTCTATTTTCTGCTTTGACCCCTGTCCCTTTTCTTTTTCTTTAAAAAATGTTTATTTATTGCTTTTTTTTGGAGGGGGGAAGGTAGGGCAATTGAGGTTAAGTGACTTGCCCAAGGTCACATGGCTAGGGTGGGTTGTTTTTTTTTTTTTTTGGTTAAGTGTCTGAGGCCGGATTTGAACTCAGGTCCTCCTGATTCCAGGGTCAGTGCTCTCTCTATTCACTGCACCACCACACCACCCCTCTTGCCTCTTTTATATGAGATAATTTACCCTATTCTATCTCTCCCATTTTCCTTCTCACAATATATTCCTCTCCCACCTCTGATTTTATGTTTTAGATATCATCCCTTCATATTCAACTCATCCTGTTCCCTCTGTCTATGTATACATGTACACACATATGCACACACTTACATATATATTTATATATACACATGCCCTCCTATACATACATATGTGTATGCATACATATATATTCTCTTCAACTATCCTCATACTGAGAAAAAGTCTCATTGAGTTATTACAATTATCATTTTTCCATGTAGGTATATAAATAGTCCAACTTCAATAAGTTCCTTATGATTTCTTTTTCCTGTTTACCTTCTCATTGCTTCTTGTATTTGAAAGTCAGATTTTCTGTTCAGCTCTGGTTTTATCATCAAGAATGCTTGAAAGTCCTCTATTTCATTGAATGACCATATTTTCCCCTGAAGTTTTTCTGAGTAGGTGATTCTTGGTTTTAATTCTAGCTCCTTTGACCTCTGGAATATCATATTCCAAGCCCTTTGATCCCTTAATATAGAAGCTGCTAGATCTTGTGTAATCCTGATTGCATTTCCACAATACTCAAATTCTTTCTTCCTGACAGCTTGTAATATTTTCTCCTTGACCTGGGACTCTGGAATTTGGCTATAATATTCCTAAGAGTTTTCTTTTTGGCATCTTTTTCGAGAGGAGATCAGTGAATTCTTTCAATTTCTGTTTTGCCCTTTGGTTCTAGAATATCAGAGCAGTTTTCCTTGAGAATTTCTTGAAGGATGATTTCTAGGCCCTTTTTTTTTATCATGGCTTTCAGGTAGTCCAATTGTTTTAAAATTATCTCCCTTGTATCTATTTTCCAGATCAGTGGTTTTTCCAGGGAGATATTTCACATTGCATTCTATTTTTTCATTCATGTTTCATAGTATCTTGATTTCTTATCAGGTCATAAGCTTCCATTTGCTCCAGCCTAATTTTGAAAGAATTATTCTCTTCAGTGAGTTTTTGAAATTCTTTTTTCATCTGGCCAATTTGGCTTTTTAAGGCATTCTTCTCCACATTGGCTTTTTGGACCTCTTTTGCCATTTGAGTTAGTCTATTTTTTAAGGTGTTATTTTCTTTAGTAAGCTTGTTGACTCACATTTCATATTTTTCTTGCATCTCTCTCATTTTTCTTCCCAATTTTTTTCTCCCCTTCTCTTACTTGATTTTCAAAATCCTTCTTGAGCTTCTCCATGGCCTGTAACCAGTTCATATTTTTCTTGGAAGTTTTTGATGCTGGAGTTTTGACTTTGTTTTCTTCTTCTGGCTCCATGTTTTGATGCTTTTTGTTCCCCAAAAAGAATTCTGTGGTCTGATTGTGCTTCTTCTGCTTGCTTATCTTGTCAACCAATTACTCTACTTTTAAGCGCTTTGCCAGGGTAGAACTCTGCTTCCAGAGTGGAGAGAGCTATGTCCCAAATTGCTGGGGTTTTTGCAGTTGTCAGAGCTATGAGGAGGGTGCCCCTTCTCTACAGCCACTACAAGTTCTGGCACACTGACGTTCCTCACCCCAGGACCACCACCCAAGACTGTGACCCAGGTCCAAGCAGATTCCAATCACAAGATCCGATCGAAAGAACGATTGCCCTTGGAATGGTTGCCTAGTCCCCCTATAATCTGCAGGCCAGGAGCTCTGGAGGCTTCCATGGGGCAGCAGCTACATTTGTTGTGTGTCTGCTGCCTCTTGTCTCAGGGACAGGGTTTGGACAGAACTCTTCCATCACCCAGTTCCAACAGAGATTCCAAACAGTTCCAAAAGGTCCACTGACCTTTTACTTTGTCTTTGGTGTTTATGGGTTGAGAAGTCTAGAAACCACCACAGCTGCTGGTGATTCACTCTCCTGAAGTCTGCTCTGGCTGGTATGGGTGGCTGGTCACAGCTACCCTGGGTCTGGGCCCACGCAGCTCACACGGGACTGTGCTTAGCTCCCAGTCTAGTGGAATAGACCCTGCCTGTTGGCCTGCCAGGCTGCCTTCAGTGGGAGGTTTTTTCGTTCTGTAGCTCTAAAATTTGTTTGGAGTCGTCTTTTTTTTTTTTTTTTAACCGGTATTGGAGGTGGTTAGAGCAGGAGCTGAAGCAAGTTCCTGTTTTTACTCCACTATCTTGGCTCCCTATTTTCCTTTTTCAGTTCCAGATCTGTGATTTCATTGGTAGGCAACTTCTAGGATGGAAATACCTTCCGCTGATGCAGATATTTCTATAAGATACTTTTTTAGGAAGATGAAGGGAAATGCCCTTACTTATATAAAGGGAAAAGAAAAATGAAACCTTAAGACACAAGCTAGATGGTTTCCTTTTGACTGGGTAAATCAAGATGCTTTTTTTTTTCCAGTGTGGAGTGGTGGGGGGAAGGTGGAGTAAGCAGGGGTAAGAGTTGTAAAGGGTTCAGACTTGTGATTTCATTGGCAAATTCCTGATGTAGAAACTCCCTTAACTCATGCATCCTGGTAACTCAGATCTTTAACTTACAGTTTTAAAGAATTTCCTGGAGCACCAAGAGGTTCAGTCTTACCTGTGGACACAGCTACCATGTGTTAGATGTAAGATTTGAATTTAGGTCTTTCTCCAAGGCCAGCCCTCTGTTATGCTATCTTTCCCTGTATATGTTGAAAATTATATACTCATCCAGCTGATACTGCTGTTCTTCATCCCTATTTGCTAAAAAAAGAAACCAGTAAACACCTCAGGAAATGGAGTTGATGGCAGAGGGAGAGGACTCTGTTGTGATCACTCCATTCCCTCCTTATGCCAGCGCCATGAGGACTTGACTTAGTCAGGAACTTGACTGAAGTAGAGGGCTCCGTGTTTTAGGTTAATAGCTGCTTGTCAACTGATTGGCCTATATCACAATTTGGTTTAATGGAAAGAGCAATAGATTTGGAGTTTGGAGTTTAGGCTCCTTGCTTCTAGTACTAGTGG
>JAQQSW010020307.1:0-10880 GCA_028646575.1 Pseudocheirus occidentalis | reverse complement strand
ATTTGGTGTGGGAGTTCTGATTTCTAGGCTTTCTTCCTCCCTTTCCATGCTTTGACCCTTTTTATCCATAAAAAAGGATTCTAGAGTTTTATTGGTGTTTTTATTTTGCTCCCTCTTCCTCATGTTGGCCAGTCAATTAATTGGTTGGCTTTTTTTAGGTCTGTGAAACTCTGCTTCCAAGGGGGGAAGCTCTGTTCCAAATCGCTGGGGTTTTCCCAACTGCTGGAGCTATTAGGGGGGTGTTGCAAGTCTCCCCTGCTTTGGCTTGCTGAAAGTGCACCCCAGGACCACCACCCAAAACCACAATCTGGATCCAGGCCACTCAATGCAAGAGCACTTGGCCTTGATCAATTGATTCAGCCCCCCCTGCGGAGTCCACAGGCCAGGGGCTCTGAAACAGCCTGATGTGGGCCGCCGGTTCCAGCAGTTCCCTTCCCCCATTGCTTCCTTGCCCCGGGGGCAGATTGGCTGAACTGCTTTACCATCCCCAAATTAATTTTCAAAGTTTCATTTTCACTAACCGTCTCTGAGGATTTGAAGATCCCATTAGGCAGGTGCTTTAGATTTTCTTTGAAGTAGACTCAAGCTGCTGTTTGGGAGACTCAGCTCTTCCAGGCCACCCTAGGGCCTCACCTGGCCCTGGCTGTGGTTTTGGGCTGAGCCTGTCTCGCTGCTCTGCTTTGGTGTGAGCTGCCCCTCTCCCGTCTCCATTCCTCACACCTTGGCAGATATGGAGGTGCTGGAAGCTGTAGATCTCTCCTGCAGACTGGCTGCGGTGCCTGCTTGCCTCAGCTCAGCCAGGCTCCTTCCCCCCACCCGGTCTCGGCTTCAGGCTGTTCCAGCCTTCGTGCAGTCTGCGGCGATGAGCCCCTGCTGCCGAGTTGTCTTCAGCCAGAGATGTGTTCTCTGTATTTTTGTGAGTCTGAGTGTCCCAGACTTTCTCTGGGCTCATATTTTATGGGTGTTTAGGGTGGCAGTGTGGGAGCTGTGGGACCTTGCTGCTTCTATGCCGCCATCTTGGCTCCGCCCCCCAAGAAGTCTTTTTACTCTATCCTTGTTCACATCTCCAAACTCAGGTATTATTGTTCTCTCATCTCTTCAAGTAGTAAATAATTGTTTCCATTTTGTACCCTCTTAGTAGAATCCAAACACCTAAAAGTTTCATTCTTTCTTTGGACTTTGTATCCCCAGTATCTAGCATAAGTATCACATGATATGAGTTTAATAAATGCTTGTTGTATTTGGCCTTGGAACTGGGAATGCTTAGACTGCAGAAGAGGAAAGAGGCACAAATGTGGTAGTCATCTTAGAATTGAAAGAACTGTCATTTGGAGGAAGGATTAAGCTTGTTCTGCTTGACCCTATGGGATACAACCAGGAGCAGTGAATAGAAACCCAATAGGCAAATTTAGGCTGGATGTAAGGAAATAACTTTACAAGAATTTAAGATGCCTGATATTAGGTTGGCCAATCTCAGGAAGCAGTGTCATCCACTACTCAGTGGAAAGACTAGAGAGCCAATTGTTAGGGATATTGTGGAGGGTCTTCCTATTTCAGATAGAGGTTGGACCGAGATCCATTGCAACTCTAAAATTGAGTGATTTATAATTTGGGAAATTAAGATCTAAAGTAAGAAAGTTAGTAGGTCTACAGATATAAAACAACTACCCTCAAATAATCAAATAGGAGTCTTTCTCACAGATTTGAATTGTAACTTTTCTCTTTCAAGTGACACTGATTTGTTCAGAGTAAAGAGGGTTAAGGGTGTGTGAAATCAATGAAGGATGTTAAATTGTTTTTTAAAAAAAGCCAAAGCCTGGGGGTCAGGGTATGTAACCCACCTACTTAATAATACCTATGAAATCACGTATAACTGGGTTTTATATTGACATAGATTTTGCATTCTTTTCATATTTAGGAAGGAATTATCATGGGTTCAGATTTAGAAGGCAGAGTTATTGTTGTACAATGCATATGTAAAATTGTGTATATGCACAACAGAATCTGTGTTGGTGGAAATCTATTGAATTGGTCTTTACGTATGAACATTATAGCAATGGTACTAGTGGCATTCCAACCCACCATCTCACTGGGTCTCAGTTAGATAAGACAAATATCATTAGAGGAAGAGATGGCATTTCCCCCTGCCCAGCTGAACAGATGGAGAGAACAAGTGTAGGCAACTAGACCAAGAAGAGACATTGAGGATCCTTAACTCTGCTGAGAGTATGATCATTATTATCTTTACATTCTATATGTCTTTTTTAGTGCTCTAGTTTTATCTTCTGTTTTTTTTTAATTTTCCCTATAGTTGCTTTTTAAAAATTAGCAACAAAATCAATTTTCTCTTCATCAATTCAAAGGTGTGGGAGTCTTAATTGTTTTATTGTTATGTATATCTTTTCATCAGAGAATGGAGTTAATGGGTGTGGGGAGCAATAGCTATTTGAATACACAGAAATTAAAACTATTGTGAAACCTCTTTCTGGACTGATGACCAGAAATAAGTCTGGCTTGAGAGCTCAGACCTTTGATGAATCTTACTAATAATTTGCATTTTAAAGTACTTAACTTCTTAGAACCTACATGATACTGGGCAAATTTGCCTTTACACTAAAACTAGATTATTTAACTGTAGACTAAAATAAATATCTCTACCCTCTGAAGGGAACAAAAGGTAGAAGGGAGTGGGAGTATGATCAGAGGAGAGATCTAAGTTACCACAACTAAAGCCAAGTTGTAGGGGCAAAGTCAAGGGTGATTTGGTCAGAATTAGTCTTCATATTCCCCCAAAAAGAAAGGGAAAATCCTCCTTAACCAAACTCTGTTTTCTATAGTTATTGCTATTGATTAGACATTCAATAAATAGGAAGCATAAAATGTTGGTCATCGTAGAGAGCAAAGAACAGTAGAGAAAGAAAAAGAGGTGGTGGGGGAATGAAAAGGTAGCAATAAAAAGAAAGAACAGAAAACAAAATAAAATGATTGAGAAACAGTAGAAAGACGAGCAGTGAATAAATATAAGGATGAAAGATAGACGACAGGAAGAGCGAAAAAGGGACCCCAAAGAGAAAGACAGAAAGGAACAGGAAGAGTTTCATTAAACTCTGCATTGCATTAGTCAGTGATTAGCTTTTATGATGTTTTGTTCACTTGTTCTGTGGTTTTTGAGCCAATTTACCAACATGTTTTGGGGTCCTTATTCATGGGAACACAGTTCCTATACCTTTATTTTCAAACTCCAAAGTGCAGTTTTGAATGTGTATTATTTTTGAATGAAGTTGTAACGTTAGCAATATATACAGTTTTAGGAGTTTATTTTATAATGTTAACTGTATCTTGAAATAACTATTCTCTAAAAATAGCTTTAAGTTCTATGCAGAGCCCCCATGAGGTTACTTTATCTTTGCCTTTTGATTGTTGTTCTCTCTTTTTTAATGTCCAAAGATTAGATTTGCAACTTTATTGTCCTGAGCCTTAAAAAAAATCAAATTGTACATATGCATTGCATATAATGTGTATGTATATATATGCAAATACATACATATATTAATTTAGATGCTAATATATTTACTCATGTATGTTTGTAGAGGAATCATGATTGTTAGGAAGCTCTTAATTCAAATAACACTTCTGCCATATTCAGTGTGTGACCCTCTGTAAATAATTCAACATCTCAGTATCCAAGGTAATGCTGTATAATCCTAAGTTACAGAGCAGTTACTTATCTCCATGAATGAAGGGAAATTTCTCTTAGGAATGCTATTTACACTAAGATTTCAGGTAAACACTAAAATATATTTTTAAAAAATTTAAAACTGGGAAAATATGACTGGGCCATCACAAGAGCTAAGGGTGCCACTCCTACCTTTTTCCATTAAGGAACCTGTTCTACTCTAAATCTAGGAATATAGTCATATCAGATTCAGTCCCAGGAGATATTGCTTTTAATGCGGTGACTTAAGATCCTTTTTTTCTCACAATTTTCAGGTCACAAGGTACTCCATCCTGTTTTCCTAGGTATGACTTTATGGTTCACATCTAGGGCCTCTTACAAAAAAAGAGAGTTAAAAGGAAAAAAATTTTATATACAATATAAATCATTTAAGGAGATTGTAATTCATTCCTATACAGGAAAGGAATGGTAACCACAGGATATTCATAAGTGCACATCTGATGAAAACAAGTTAAAATAGAATTCATTACTTTACATTATAACTACTGTTACAATCTGCTTGAATGCTGATGTTTAAACTTCATCAGAATATAAATCAGTCTCCAAGATTGCTAATTAAGCATTTAAAATTTTACCTCAGCACTGCATTGTAAGAAAAAAAAAACTACTTCCAGTACATTTGATGACAAAGCAGCTGTGTTTTAGCCCATCCTCTTGTTGTCAGTGATCGCTGAAACAAAAATTTGTTGTTTTTTTTTTTCCTTCCACCAGCCTACTTTGTTCCACAATAACTGTGATCATTAGATCCAACCTTTGGACCTCAGAAACTTAAAAGGTCATCTCCAAACACTGACATATCCAACTTGAGAATTATATCCAGCTCAAGAAAAGAAACATAAAATGAAATAGGGCTAGCAGAAGCCCAGTATCAAGCCTGACTGGTTGTGTTAAAGCTCCATGTGTATAACTCGGGGGGGTGGGCAGGAGTAGCAAAAGGGTATGTCAAAGAACCCCAGCTATCACCCAACCCCCTGCACATTTTAGGAAAGATCTTACTGTTTTTCACAGAGGACAGTAAAAGCCAAAAGGCTCAATCAGAAACTGCCCTTTCAATTGATAAAAATTTTTCCCCTTCTCTAGTCCTTGCTACAGACAGGCACACAGCAAGGGAACACCACAGGATCATTCAGAGTTTACTATATCATAATAAATGAATTTCAGTGCTAGGTCACCACATGGATTGAAGTAGGTCCCAAAACACCCATATAATTACCAAAAGCAGAAAAAGAAACTCTGGGCATGCTCCATTGGGAGAATATTCCCCATTATATGTAAGTAGATAAACAGAGATTAATAGAGAAATATAGAGATAGATAACAGATGATCAGGTATACAAGTCATATATACATACATATGTAGGCATATATACATATACAAATAAAAATACACATACACACATACATGTGAATGTGTATATATGTATTCATGCAAACACACAGTATGATTATCACAAAAATAATATGAAATCATATAAAGTTATGGAGGAAAATTTAAAAAAAGTCAGCTCTACAGCTTCTCTTACCAATTCTCTAGAACCTATGCCCCAAATGAAAATGTCACAATTTCAAACTTAGCTTTGGTGCTATGAAGCCTAGGAATCTTCACATTTCCCTCCCTTGCCCCTCCTCACCAATCAGATGGTTTTGAATCACTCACTTGAATGAGAGAGGGAGACGGGACAAGACATTCTATCCTGATCAGTGATCTTTTGATAGTATCCATGTCCACTGAGGGTTTGGCCCGGCCAGTTGAGAGGAAAGGACCTTTTCTTTTACAACCTCCTGGGTTTACCCGGTGGGAATGTTATTTCCCTCTAGCTAAGGCCTGGAACCATATAGTTGTATCTGGAGAACTTTCATTTGAGGGTTTTTTGTTGTTGTTGTTGTTTTTCTGGCAAGACTTCTTATTCAGAAAAGAAACATGTGTAGTCAATTGAAAAAAATCCAATATTTTGACTAATGAGACATCATCATCTTCCACAGACATTAATGGGGTACCTATTATGCAAATAAGTGTCTGAATCTCAGACAGTTCATATTGATTGATACTTTGGGGAGTGACTACTGCAAATAGTTGAAAAAATCATGAAGACAATGTAAAGTGGGTTTTGTCTCAAAAATACTGTTAATAATAAAGAGATGTAAAAAGTTATAAACAATGATGATTTTTTTTCTTCAGATGGTCAGGCCCGAAAATCTTATCAACATCTATATGATCTATATACTCTAAACAAGTGGGGATACCAGATCAGATTTAAGGTGATCTATGGTTCTTCCTCCACATACAACCATATTAGATTAGTCCCCAGTGATGCATTTGCTTTTACTTGTCACATATTATCACAAGTGGTTTGAGGCAAAGGCATTTTGTGAATTAGCACAGTAACATAGTAGTGAAAATGTTCCCTATTTACCATGTACCATGTACTAAACATTCACCATCACTGGAACATATCTATGATTTTAAGGGTCACAAATATAGGGGGCATGTTTGTCTAGGGGACATGTAACAAATGGAAACTACAACTTTTAACACTGCAGGATTATGAACGTCTCCTGGCAATGTTATCAATGCTGGTTTTAGCATACATTCTCTCATAAATTGTTGTTGTTCCTCAGTTGTTTCAGTGGTATCCAACACTTCATAAACCTATTTGGGGTTTTCTTGGAAAAGATGCTGTAGTAGTTTGCCATTTTCTTCTCCAGTTCATTTTACAGATGAGGAAACTAAAGCAAACAAGGGTAAGTGTCTTGCCCAGGGTCACGTAGCTAGAAAGTGTCTGAAGCCAGATTTGAACTTATCTTCCTGAGTTTAAGCCTGGTACTCTATCCGCTGTGCCACCTTTCTGCCCTCTCTCACAAATAAAGCCCCCTAAATCTTACTACCTGCTTGTCTTGTTTTGTGAGGCAGCTGGAGGTTCTGGGATTAAAGTGTTGGGCCTTTAAGGCCCGAAGACCTGAGTTTAAATCTGACCTCAATAATTACTAGATGTATGATACTGGGCAAATTCCTTAAACTCAAATTGCTTCAGTTTCCTCATCTATAAAATTGGAATAAAAATAGCACCCGCTTTGTAAGGTTGTTGTAAGAACCAAATGTAACATTTGGGGAAAAAAAAATCTGAGTACAGTGCCTGGCACATAGTAGGTACTATATAGTTCCATATTACTTTCCCTTGTATGGTCCCTGCTGACTGGTACTCTTCTTATCTCATAGTCTCAGGCTTTTTCCATAGGTTTCATCACTGCCTAGCTTCTTGTTACTTTCAGCTTCTGGCCTTCCTTTCTTCAGAACACCTGTTGGCAGTCACACTTTTATCTATTATACAAGGATATAGTGACTGCAATGCCTCTTCTTGAAAAGGGCAGACTGACACCTCTTTTAGTCACAGCTAAAGCTACGGGTACATCTTTGCAAAGGCCAAAAACCAAAAAGCACACCCTCAGGCTAATGGTCTGTCTTTTGAGTTCAGTTTCTCCTCCTAGTATGATTAAGTCCTCATCTGAAGCCTTTATCTCACTGGATAGAAATTTTTTTGTGCTACTTGTCTCACCCCTTTCTGGGGATTCTGTTTCCCTAAATCCATTTCAGGGGACTCTACCCCCATGCCTTCTCCCAGAATAGTGGTTTGAGTCACTGTGTTTATGTGTTTTCCAGGCCAAAAATGTTTTGTGTCTTTCCTTTGAATTGTATCTGAGTGAGCATCATGTCATGGTCCATTCTTGACTCAGGGCACTCTTTGGTAGTCTGGGTCTGATATTAGTACAAAAAGAGACACTTATAAGTCATTATCAGTTGACAACAACAGGTTGACTTAAGTATAGTATTAAATGGATACTCAACAAGAACATAGTACTTTGTTTGAGTCAAGGTGCCACTGTTAGTCTTCTCATCTAAATGAGGCTGATCAGCAGTGCAAGCTATAATTACTTAGAAAGTCTTGGAATATCAGTCAGATATGAAGGACTCCATGTGGCCAGGTCTTTTTATGAGTGGTAAGCCAATTAGGGTCACTAGAAAGTTCACTCAATGGTGGTCTGTCTTATACTTTAGACTTTTGGATGAATCAGGTCTCAAAGACAGCTTCATTACCTTTTGTGGCAGGCAATGGAGGAATCTTGATACACACTGATCCCCTCAGATGCCAAAAGCTAAGAGGCCAAGGTCATTGCCATATCCTACTGACTTTTTTGTATTACTTGGCAATAAAAAGCTACTCACTCTTTAAGTTATACTACACCTTGACATCTAGTTCTTCTCCTTTTATTCCTTCATCACTAGTAATATTTAGCTAGAGGGGGTTGACTCTGAAGCCAATGCTAGTGAGAACTTATTTATATCTACAAAGTAATCAGCCCTATTTGGGATGGTTTTAGATTTGGGCTCTTTCTTTGGAAACAACATCTTTAAATTGCCCTTAGGGAACCAGGGGTTTAAGAATTGCTATAGAATTGGATCTTCAGAGAGGAAAAAATATCCTGAGGCTAATATCTTAGGTTGGATTTTAAATCTTCAGAAACTAGTGTGTTATGAAAGATGTGAGGGAGGGACCTCAGCTCTCATGGTAATACCAAGGAAGTGATGACGGAAAGAGTACTGAAGTTCTATGAAACATTTCAAAGAATTTATTGACCAAACACAAGGAATACAAATGGAAAAGGATAAAAGATGTCTGCCAACTTTGACGTTTGCTGGAACCATCTCAAAACCAGGTCCTCTCTAATGAGGATGTGAGAGAGCTAGGGATGTTTAGCCTAGAGAAGAGGGCAGGGGATGGAGTCAGAAGGGAGAAAGAAGGTATGTGATATCTGTGTTCAAATAGGTAAAAGACTGTCATGTGGAGTTCTTAGAATTTTTCTCCTTGGCTCCAGAGAGCCATATTAAGAACTATGGGAGGAAGTGCAGAGAAATAGATTTCATCTCCATAAAAGGAACTAAAAACAATCATAGCTGTCTAAAAGGGAAAGTGAGTCTCTGTAAGATCTCCTTTCCTGGTGGTCTTTGAGAAGAAGCTGTATACCCCCCACGGAGACATTTCTAGGGAAGATTTCTGCTTCTGTTATGAGTTAGTTGTATGGTTTCAGAGTACATTTCAAACTCTGGGTCACTCTAATTCTCTTATTCTGAGATTAAATACTGTACATTACATTTTCTCCCCTTCCAGTACCCTTACTGCCCCTCAAAAAACCAAATACTGAATAAAATCTAAGATAGCCCCAGGATTAAATAAAAGATTAAAATGAATGGAAATAACTGGAGGGAGGGAGAAAAGGAGAGAGGGAGAGACAGAGACAGAGACAGACAGAGAAAGAGTCAGAGACAGAGTTAGAGAGAGAAGGAAGAAAGGAAGGAAGGAAGGAAGGAAGGGAGGGAGGGAGGGAGGACAAAAGGTGAGAGGTCACAGTGATGATTTTGGACAATATTTTCCAAGATGGTTTCTGAGAGAAGCAGAGAAACTTAGCTTGAAACAAATCTGTGGAGTATCATGTGATTCAAATCCTGACTTTTTTCTGTCAGAACTCTGGTTATCTCTACATAGTATCACCAGTTTGGAACTGAAAAGGGTTCTTTTTTAATATAATTTTTTAATTTGTTTTCTTGTTTACATCATTCATTTCCATGAGATTTTTGAGTTACAAATTTTCTCCCTGTCTTTCTCCTACCCCAACCCCAAAACAGCAATCCCACTATAAAACTGCTCCCCCAATCTGGTCTCTAACTTTCTGGTAGGGCAGGGAGGGTCTCCCTACTCTAGCCCCTGTATATGTTAATTCCTAGTTGCTTGTATTGCAGAGCTTTAAATTCTAGATTCTTTTGGTTCCTCCCTTGTCACCCAACCCCACTGGAAGGACAAGCAATTCAATACAGGCTGTGCATGTGTAATTATACAGGACATCTTCACAGTGGACATATTGTGACAGTCTGATCATATGTCCTTCCTTCCTATCCCTCCCCCTTGTTATGTTCTCTACCCTGTCCCCATAACTTTACTGAAGTGTGTGCATCCAGCATCCCTCCCCCACAACCTGCCCTCTCCTCCGTCATCCTGCCTCTCATCCACATGCCCCCTACTCTCCTGTATGGCATGATATTCAGTTTAGAGTTTATGTCATTCCTTCCCTAAGCCAGATTCAATTAGAGTAAATGAGAGTAAAGTTGTAACAGTTATCCCTTGCCTCTTCTATATGAGATGATTAACCCTATTTTGTCTCTTCATGTCTCCTCTCATTCTAGTCCTCTCCCACCTCCGAATTTCACCTTTTAAAGTATCATCCCTTTGTATTCAATTGATCCTATACCCTCTATATACACATATACACACATGCTCAGATATGTATTCATATGCATATATAGCCTCCTATATAGACATATGTGTAAGTATACACACACACACACACACACATATACGTTTGTATTCCCTTCACCTTTCGTTATACTAAGAAAAGTTTCATATGTTACTATTATCATTTTTCCATATTGGTGTGTCAATAGTTCAACTTTGATAATTGCCTCATGATTTCTTTCCCATGTTTAACTTCTCATGATTCTTGTGTTTGAGTCTCAAATTTTCTGTTATGTTCTGGTTCTTTCAGCAAGAATGCTTGAAAGTCCTCCACCTCATTGAATGACCATATTTTCCCCTGGAACATTATATTCAATTTTGCTTGGTAGGTGATTCTTGGTTTTAATCCAAGCTTCCTTGATCTTCAAAATATCATATTCCAGGCCCTTCTGTCCCTCAGTGTAGAAGCTGCCAGATCCTGGGTTATCCTAATTGTGTTTCCACAGTATTCAAATTGTTTTCTCTTGGCAGTCTGTAATATTTTCTCCTTCATCTGGGGATTCCAGAACCTGGCAATAACATTTCTAGGAGTTTTCTTTTGGGTATCTTTTTGAAGAAGTAATTGGTGAATTCTTTCAAGTTCTATTTTGCCCTCTGATTCTAAAACACCAGGGCAATTTTCTTTGAGAATTTCTTGAAGGATGACTTCCAAGTTCTTTTTTTGGTCATGGCTTTCAGGTAAACCAATAATTTTCAGATTGTCTCTACTGGATCTATTTTCCAGGTCTGTGGTTTTTTCAAGGAGATATTTCACATTGCTTTCTATTTTTTCATTTGTTTGTAACTGTTTAATAGTATCTT
>JAQQSW010020306.1:0-10880 GCA_028646575.1 Pseudocheirus occidentalis | reverse complement strand
GAGAACAGATTGTGGGAGGGGCTTTACAGTGGGATCACTGTTTTGGGCTTGGGGGTAGGGGAAAGAAGGGGAGAAAATTTGTAACTCAAAACTTTGTGGAAATGAATGATGTAATCAAGAAAATAAATTAAAATTTAAATATTATAAAAAAGAAAGATAACGTTTAGGTTATTTTTCTGATCATGGCTTTCAGATAGTTCAATAATTTTAAAATTATCTCTCCTGGATCTATTTTCCAGGTCAGTAGTTATTCCATTGAGATATTTCATAATGACTTCTATTTTTTCATTCTTTTGAATCTGTTTTATAATATCTTGATTTCTCATAGTCATTAGCTTCCATTTGTCCCATTCTAATTTTGAAGGAATAATTTTCTTCATTGAGCTTTTGAAGTTCCTTTTCCATCTAGTCAGTTTTGCTTTTTAAGGCATTCTTCTTCTTATTGGCTTTTTGGACTTCTTTTGCCATTTGAGGTAGTCTATTTTCTTAAGGTGTTATTTTCTTCTGTATTTTTGGGGTGTCCTTTAGCAAACTGTTGACTCATTTTTCATTATTTTCTTGCAACATTCTCATTTCTCTTCCCAGTTTTTCCTCTTCTTCTCTTATTTGATTTTGAAAATCCTTCTTGAGCTCCTACATTACCTGTCATTAGTTCATATTTTTCTTGGAGGATTTCAGTGCAAGAGTTTTGACTTTGTTGTCTTCTTCTGGTTCTATATTTTAATCCTATTTTGTCACCAAAAAACGGTTCTATAGTCTAACTGTGCTTCATCTGTTTGTCCATCTTGCCTGTCAGATACTTGATGTTTGAGCTCTTTGCCATGGTAGAACTTTGCTTCCAGAGTGGAAAGTTCTGTGTCCCAAATTTCTGGGGTTTTGCACAGGTATTGTCAGAGGCTTTTCTAAACACCTGCCTCAGAACTGTGAGGAGGACTGCCTTTCCATAGCCTCAACAAGCTTTGCCGCTGCAGCACTCCTCACCCCAGGACTGCCACCCACACCTGCGACTGAGCTCCAAGCAGGACAAAGCAAGATAATCCTGCGTCAGTGCCAGCAAAGAGATTCCTTCAGTTGCCCTCTGGTCAGGTGCTTGGTCCCTCCACCATCTGTGGGCCTGGAGCTCTGAAAGCAGCTGCTGCCAGGGCCAGACCACACTGCTCTTGCCCGGTTCCAACAGTTTCTCCCCTGATTTTTTACTTTCTTTTTAGTGTTTATGGGTTGAGAAATCTGGAAACCTCCACAGCTTCCAGTGACTCAGTCCTCTGAGTTCTGCTCTGGCTATTCTGTGCAGCCCTGGTCTGTGCCAAAAGAGCCCATGCGGGACTGTGCTCCACTCCCCTCACAGTGCGATAGACCCTCCTTGTTGGCCTAGCAGTCTCCCTTCAGAAGGAGATTTTTTCCACTCTGTCACTTTGTGGGTTCTGTAGCTCTAGAATTTGTTTATAATACTTTTTACAGGTATTTGAGGTAATTGGGGAAGAGCTCAAGAAAGTTCCTGTTTTTACTCCATCATCTTAACTGCCCCTGAATTTGCTACATTTTATTGTGATCTACATAGTCAAAGGCTTTGGTGTAGTGAAAGAAATGGAAGTATTTTCTGAAATTCCCTTGTAATCTCCATATTTCAAAGTATATGGTTAATTAGGTTTCTGCTTCCTCTGCCTCTTTGAAAATCATCCTGCTCTTCTGGTAATTCTCGATTCATATATTAATAAAGCCTAACTTGCAGAATCTGAAAAATAAACTTCCTTGTATGCGAAATGAACATGGTTATTTGGAAACTTGACCATTCTTTGGCATTACCTTTCTTTAGGCTTGGGATATAAACTGATATTTTCCCATCCAGTGGTCACTGTTGAGTTTTTGGAATTGGCTAGCCTATGGGGTACGGCACTTAAACAGCATCATCTTTTAGGGTTGTAAGTAGCTCATCTCTTCTAGCCTTATTGTTAACCATGCTTCCTAAGGCCCACTTGATTTCATACTCCAGGATATCAGGCTCTAGATCAGTAACCACACCATCATGGTTATCAGTGATAAGATCTTTCTTGGGTAGTTCTTTTATGTATTCTTGTCACCTCTTCATAATCTCTTCTGCTTCCCTACTGTTTTTGTCTTTTATTATGTCCATTTTTGCATGAAACGTTTCCTTGATATTTCTAATTCTCTAGAAGAGATCTCTTGTCTTTCCTCTTCTACTGTTTTCTTACATTTCTTTTAATTTAGGAAGACTGTATGTGACACAAATGAAAAATCTACGAGACAGATTTTCTGCATGCTTAATAGTCAGTTTATTAATTATGCTAGCAAATACCAAATTGAGGTCAGTGGTTTCTCATAGCCAAAGATACCTAATGTAGATAGTGAATACCATAGATATTTCTGGAAAAGTGGGTATTCCCAGCATGTAGAAAGCAACCCTAATTGATGACCAGTCAGTGAGAGAATGAATATTGTTATGAGAGGTGGGCTTTTTCTAATAAGGAGGTAGAGGAATGTAACTTTGATCATGTCAGCAGTCACAGACCATTCTTTCTCTAGTAGTCTATACAAAAGAATCTATTCTCCACCCAGTCCTATCCAGTAATATGGTTACATAAGAATTCCAACTAGATAAGATGATCCTGGTGGGACAAATTTAGGGGCAAGGTCAGAAATGCCCTTGAGGGACTGGACTTTGAATGAGAAAGCAAAAGGAGGGTCTTTGAGTCATATATATAAAACTGGTTATTAATACAGAAGGAAAATAGTCATTTTTTTCCTCTCTCCTTGCTATTCTCTGGAACTCTGCACTCAGTTGGGTATATCTTTATTTGTATCCTTTACTTTGCACTTTCCTTCTTTCCTCAGGTATTTCCTCATCAGATGGCCGTTTTGCTTTCTTGATATTTTTTCTTTGGAATTTAAAAAAAATTTGCTGCCTTCTGTACAATATTACCAACCTCTTTCCATAGTTCTTAAGACACTCTATCTACCATATCTAATCACTTAAATATATTTATCACTGCCACTTCATATTCATAAGAGAGTATGGAACATGTATCAGTATGAATTCTGAAAAGGAAGTATTAGTGTGCTTTGGGATCATTAAAGAAAGGAGGCTAGCTAGACCAGGTACTGACAGAGGTTCCTTCTCCAGAGCAGCCAAAGCAGTGAGATGCTGTTAGGGAGTTGGAAGGCAAAATTTTACTACCTAGGACCATCACCCCAATTCAGGCCCAGGTGGAGACAGTGGTTCAGAGCTCTATAGACAAAGAGCCCTTAAATGATAGTGATCAGTAATCATCAAGCCACCAACTATTACCTCTAGCTGTGTCCCCCACTGTCAGGAAAATAATCACAGGGAAAACTCCCCATCCTTCCTCCCCAGTAAGAGCCTATGTAAGTGTCAGCACCCATATCTCCTTAGCAGTTGCAGTTACCAAGGAACCAGACCATAAATATCTCAACCCAAAGTTCTTGACCCTGTCTGATGGTTCATGGTCAGAAACTAATATGATTTTATCAGCAGACTTGCCAGTAAAGAAGATATGTTTGTAAATTAGCCTTATCTCTCCTCTGACTTAGGCCAAGCTAGCTTATTTGTCATCAGCACCACCACAATTTACCATCTTCTGTGTGACTGTACCCTAAGGACCATCATATCTTGACATTTGCCCTGTGGTTGAACCCTCCTCTATGTATTGGTTGCCCCTATGGCAGTGGTTCTCAACCTGTGGGTTATGTTCAATTTGTAACAATGAAAATATATCCTGCACGTTAGATATTTATGTTACAATTCATAACAGCAGCAAAATTACAGTTATGAAGTAGCAACAAAAATAATTTTATGGTTTGGGGTCACCACAACAAAAGGACCTGTATTAAAGGGTTTCAGCATTAGGAAGGTTGAGAACCACTGCCCTATTGAAATGCAAATTTGCTGAGAGCGTTAGCTATCTTGCTTTCTTATTTTATCCCCAGAACTTAGCACAGTGTTTTGCACAAAATAAGTGCTTAATAAATGTTTTTTTCACCAATTTATTCATTTTTGTGTCCTGTCTTGAGCTGACACATCCAAAGTGCCTGTCAACTGCTCTTAGAATGAATGATTAGCAAGGAACCCACAGTTCTACTTTGCTGGTCTTTGTAAGGAGAGGAATCCCCAGGGTAGCCTCTTCTTGTTGCCCACCTGCTAACGCTACTGTGTCTTTGTAGACACAGCTGAGCAAAATGGAAAAGAGAGTTTATATCAAAAAATAGTCCAGAAAATGAACGGTGAAGTTAGATGTGAGATGTTGAAGGCATTTGATCTTAACCTTAGGAGCAACTGGCTTTAAGCAAAAAAGTAACAAATCATATTAAACATTAGTGAGGAGCACACAAGCATTTTCCTGAAAAGTACTTAAATTATGTGTGTGTGTCTCTGTGTATAAACATATACATATGTGTATATGTGTGTGTTTGTATAAATATATTCCTATCTACATCTGTATATTTGTGTGTGTGTGTTGTTGTTTAGTCAGTTGTATCTGGTTCTTTATCACTCCATGGACCAGATAGTACCAATACTGTCCATGGAGTTTTATAGGCAATGTACTAGAGTGGTTTGCTGTTTATTTTTCCACTGAATTAAAGCAAACAGAGATTAGGTGACTTGCTCAGGGGCTCTCAACTAGTGAGTATCTGAGGCTGGATTTGAGCTCAGTTCTTCCTGACTCCAGATTCTTGTTGCCTCCAAGGTAAACAGAAGTGAAGTGACTTGCCCAGGGTCACACAATTAGTAAGTGTCTGAGGCTGGATTTGAACTCAGGTCTTCCTGACTCCAGGGTGCTTTATCTACTGAGTGACCTTGCTGCTTCCAAATAGATAGATATAAGATGTACACAGATATATGTGCATACACATACATATACACCCCTCTGGGCCCATTTCCCTAACCCCAGCCCCCCACTTGCATTTGTAGGCTTAGTCCGCAGAAAACAGCTGATCACTGCTCCCCCAAGGGTTCAAAGGGAACTGTAAAAGACTGGAGTTTTTCTAGTAGATGTGAACTGCAATGTTCCCCACAATCTAATTGAAATGGTTAACTTCTTCCAAATGTCTATCAAATGGATATCAATTAGCTTTGAAAATAATCACGGCATAATAATAGTGATCATTATAATAACTAGCATTAATTGAGTGCTTTACATATGTTAGTCAGTAAAATAAACATTCAACCTACAGAAGCAAATGAATGTCATAGCCTAATGCTTAGTAAGTCCAGAGACCTCAGCCACTGGGGTAAGGATTCCTTATTCAGTAGAGATTGTTGGCAAAAACGGCAAAGCAGTCTGGCAGGCATTAAAACATAAACTAGCATTTAATACCAGGTACCTATATAAGCTCCAGGTAGATACATCACTTAGACATAAAGAATGATAATAGAAACAAATTAGAGGAGCAAAAAAGACATTTATTTTCCAATCAGTGGATAGCAGTTCATGACCAAACAAGTAACAGAAGTGATTACGGATGATAAAACGGACAGTTTTGCTTATACAAAACTTAAAAAAGCTTTTGCATAAAAAACCCATTGAATCTGAGATTGAGAAGGGAATGGGAAGATATCTCTGCAGCAATTTGCTCTGATTAGGTTCCCATATACAGGATCTTTAAGGAATTGTTTCAAATTTATTAGAACAAGTGCCATTACCTTCAGTAGATAAATCATCAAAATCTATGTGTGAATAGGCAGGTTTCAAAAGAAGAAATCCAAGTTATATAAAAATACTCTAAATCACTAATTAGAAATATGCAAATTAAACAACTCTGACATTTCACCTCATACCTATCAAATTCACTAAGAAGACAGAAAAGGACAAGTATAATTGTTAGAAGGGCTACAGGGCACAGTGGAGAGTAGATTCTTGACATAAGTGCTGATAGATACACACACACACACCAATTAAAAAAACTCACCACATGATTTCTTGATCACAGAACAACAATATATTATTTGTGTATGCTTTTTCTTTGCTTTTCTCAAGCAAACTATAGATTGTATAAACTATCATGAAATCTGGTATTATTTTCCAAGTTCTTCTACCAGACCACCTGCTCCCCTCCTTCCTTGTGTATTTTTGGTAGAAATGTGAAGTGGTTCAAGCAGTATGTAAAGCAATTTAGAACTATTCCCATAAAGTCAGTAAACCATACATGCCCTTTCATCCAAACCCTTTGATCCACCATAGACACAGAGAGCAAAGAAGGAGAAAAAGTGTCCATATATGCCCCCCAAAAGTCATCTCTTTTTGTAGTAGTAAATAACTAGAAAATAGTGGAGAACCTATATACTGGGGTATGGCTAAACAAATTATGGTATATAAACATAATGGAATATTATTATGCTATATGCAAAATTGTGAAAATGATAATTTCTGAGAAACCTAGGAAGACCTATATAAACTGATACAGAGTAAAATAAACAGAATTAGGAAAACAATTTATAAAATAATGACGTTACAAAGAAAAACAACTTTGAAAGACTTGAAAACTCTCATAAATGCAGTGACCAGTCACATTTCCAGTAGAATGCTGATGAAACTACTATTTCCCTCTTGAGAGGAAGGTACGCGACTCAAGATGCATAATAAGACATACATTTGCCAACACCCAGTGTGGGAATTTATTTTGTTGACTACATATATTTCCTACAGGAACTCTATTTTTTTCTCTCTTCTTTTCCATGGGGTTTAGAGACCCAGGGGAGTTAGGGATCAAGTAGCAAAAAAGAAAGAAAGAGAAGAGAACCATTGCAATATCTTTTTTAATGGAGAGGAAAGAAGACAAGGGTGGCCAGATAAGTAGGACAGCTTTAAAGCTATAGATTAATTTTATTATGTATTTAAGAAGAAAAGCAAGGTATGTATAACAGAGATCTACATTTTTAATGTATAATCTTCTTTGTCCCACTACATATATAGAAATAACTAGTTTGTGCTATTGATTATTTTCATTGAAATAAAAAAGAATATTAAAAACAAAGATATTACCTTGCCTTCTCTGTGACATGTCCTTTCTCTTTCTTTTAAAGCCTCCAAGAAGAGAAAGACTGCATGTCTCTTCAAACCCTTTTGATATACACTCCACTAGTGCATTCCTTCCTTATCACTCAGCTAACTGAAGGAAAACCATTAAAGAATACCTATAACTGCTCTGAAATAGGGGACAGGTCATATCAGAAGCAGACTCACCAACCCTTGATGTGAATTCAAACCAGGCAGGGCATGTTGCATATTGGCTGTTACATATGTGCACGTATGTGTGCATATACATATATTCCTACACATGTTTATCTTGGAGCGCTCTATAGCAGTGAAATCTCAGATCCAGTCCCCTTGTTCTCTTTAAGTCCAGAATAACAGGTAATAGCATCCATTAGTGGTACTTACAAAAGAATATTCTGAGTCTTATTGAAGATCCCTTGTAGGGAAGCATTACAGCTTTGAATAAATGTGGGTAGGGAATAAACCCTTACATACAAAAAAGTAAAAAAAACAATAGAGTCATAGTGTATAAAAGAAAAAGCGTAAGAGACTAGGGTCAGAGAGGAGATTAATCATGAATCATGAGTGAAGCTGAGTCGATTTTTGCTGGCTTTACAAAGTGGAATGAAAAAAAAGAAGTATATTTAAAGTGCAAAATGAAAGATTTTAGTTTAGGAGAATTGAAAATGACAGAGATTGCTGCTCTTGTCTTTCTTTTAGCTGCTTAAATCCCAGTGCTTTACTCTTTAGTGGGTACAAACCCATCCTTCCTTCCTTCATTTTCGTCTGGTCTTTTCCCACTCTTCCAAGTGGTATTTTGTTGAGACAGAGAACAGTGAATTATCAAGATTGATTAGTGACCATTCCATTATTTTCTCTCCCATAGCCAACCCTTGGAATAGATCATAAAGATCAAAAGACATTGAATTGTTCAATGATGCTTTAGAAATTCTTCTTCACATATGTTTAAAAGCATAGCTAGAAAACTTTCTGAGATGATTCCACTATTAGGGGATTCATGCAGAAAACTTGGTGACAGATGACTTCCCAAGGTTGCTTTATTATTGTGATTCTAGGTCCACACTTCATTGTTTGTAAGAACTTCATATAAAGGCCCATAATGAGAAGCATTAATTCTCTAAGGAGGCAGCATGGTACAATGGAATGAGCCCAGGATTTGACAACCAAGGACTAGGGCTCAATCCACACTTAGTGTCTTCACAACCTGAAACATGCTACACTACCTTTCTGATTTTCACTCTTACTCTATCCACAAAATGAAGGGGAAAGGCTATGTAGTACTCTTTAAAATCTATCCTTTGTATTTCTCCGTCTTGATGATCCTAGTTGTTTAGTCCCCCTTCTCCATTACCTGCCTCCTCTAAAATTTTTCCTGATCTTCTTCATGCATGCATGCTTTCTCTGTATTTTTAATGACCCTCTAATGAGATGGAACTTTGAAAAAGCTCTATCCCTTGTCCTGCCCACGTATGAGCCCTGGTTCAGAAGCCACCTATTCTTTTTTCTGTCTTCTCATCTATTTGTTTGAATAATTTTAGTTTCTGTATTCAATTCCAACCTAAGGGCATGATGTAGTAGAAAGCTGATCTTCAAGTCAGGAATAAACTCAGGAACATACAGGCTCTGTGACATGGGAAAGTCTCTTAACCACTCACTACTATAGGCTACTCTCTAAGGTATAAATCCTTGAGAAAGTGATGACCTTTAGTGTTACAGTGATTTTCTTTGTCTAGTAAGTCCCTATTCAAATGAAATCACAGGCATAGGCCATGTAAAGCATATAAATCTTAGTCTATGGTATCTCATTATGTGTATGTGTGTGTATACATACATAGACATATGTATACACACATACACACATA
This sequence comes from Pseudocheirus occidentalis, assembly GCA_028646575.1. NCBI lineage: Eukaryota > Metazoa > Chordata > Mammalia > Diprotodontia > Pseudocheiridae > Pseudocheirus > Pseudocheirus occidentalis. The sequence goes on along the minus strand of JAQQSW010020306.1, from coordinate 1,987 downwards.
TATGTCTTCATGTAGATATAGGCATAGCCTATATATATAAAAATATAGAGAGACAGAAAACATAGACACATGTACTTATTTTGATTTTTCTCCCTCTCTACTTTCTCTTCTCCTGGAGGACACTTACATTTAATGGGCTTCAATAGCTTTGACCAAACATATTTTCTCTTTATTCTCTCTTTTATTTTTAGAGATATGAAACTTCTAAAAGTCTCTAGCTTTCTGCCCTCCTTATAGCCCCCAAAATTTTATTTATCTTTGTAGATTTTTCATGCTCTATGGACCTGTTTATCTTAAGTTACTTTTATTTGATGAACTTGTGTGTCAGATGCCCTGTTTACCTCTGATTTCTTCAGTAGGAATAATTCAAATTCTTCTCTCATACTTCAAATCCATTTTGTTCATTCAAGCTCAATGTTGCAGATTGTTAACTTAGCATAAAAATGTTTTTTTCAGAATATTTCAAACTTTTCTTCAATTTCTCATCATTGATGAATAGTCTTGCATAATTCAGAATGTTTTTCTTTGATGTTTGAAGCATCTCCTACTGATGAATTGCTATATTCTTTAATATTGACTATAGGGCTATAGCATAATATTGACAGAAGGCTATAGAAATGTGTATACACTTTGACCCAGCAATACAACTCCTAAGGCTGTATCCCAAAGAGATCATAGAAGTGGGAAAAGGACCCACATGCACAAAAATATTTATAGCATTTCTTTTTCTATTGGTAGAGAATTAGAAATCAAGGGGATGCCCATCAATTGGGGAATGGCTAAACAAGTTATGGTATATGAATGTAATGGAATACTATTGTGCCGTAAGAAAAGAGGAGCGGGGGGGGGGGGTCAGAGTCAAGATGGCAGTGTAGAAAGACTAGAACTCCTCGAGCTCCCCCCAATACCACTTCAAATACCTATAAAATATGATTATAAACAAATTTTAGAGCTCTAGACTCCACAGAAATGACGGAGTAACAAAGCTTCCACTGAAGGCAGCCCAGCAGGTGGTCATCACAGCATGCTGGAAGCAGAGCCCAGGCCCATGTGGTTTCAGCAACAGGGTGTCCAGGAAAAGCTGCGGGAGAAGCTACTGCTGTACACTCCAGGAGAGCATATCATCAGCAGCCACGGTGATTTCCAGAATCACCAACTCACAAGAGCCAAGGACAAAGGGAAAAGGTCAGTGGAACTCGGCTAAATCTGGGGAGGAGGGTCCTGCTGAACTGCCTCCAGAGTTAGCAGCAGTCTGAAGTGGCGGCCCTTCAGCTGCCTCCATGTGGCTGTTTCAGAAGCTCCTGGCCTGCAGATTGCAGAGGCCCAAGCTATCATTCAAAGTCTAAATGCTCTTGTCTAGAGCTGCCTGGATCAGATCAGAGTCTTGGGTGGTGGTCTTGATTGTGTTTTCAGTGAGCCAAAGCTGGTGAGGGCTGCAAAAAATGGCAGCCTCCCAATAGCTCCAGCAGCTGCAAAAACTCCAGCAATTTGAGACAGAGCTCTCCCTTCTAAAAGCAGAGTTTTACTACTGAGGCCAAAACCCAAGTAACTGACTGACAACATGAGCAGGCAAAGGAAGCAAAGCAAGCCCAGCAATCCAATTTTAGATTCCTTTTTTGGGGACAAAAAGGACCAAAGCATGGAACAGGAGGAAGACAACACAGTCAGAACTCCCACACCAAATGCTTCCAAGAAAAATATGAAGTGGATAGAGGCCATGGAGGAGCTTATAAAGGAATATGAAAACCAAATAAGAGAAGTGGAGCTAAAATTGGGGAGATAAATGAGAATGATGCAAGAAAATCATGGAAAGAGTGTCAACAACCTGACTGAAGAAAATAACACCTTAAAAACAGACTAACTCAAATGGCAAAGGAGGCCCAAGAAGACAATAAGGAGAAGAATGTCTTAAAAGTCGAATTTGCCACATGGAAAAAGAATCTTAAAAGCTTTCTGAAGAGAATAATTCTTTCAGAATTAGAGTGGA
>JAQQSW010020305.1:0-10880 GCA_028646575.1 Pseudocheirus occidentalis | reverse complement strand
GGAAATTCAACTTTTCAATGTGTTCTTCTCCTTATTGGCTTTCTGGGCCTCTTTTGCCATTTGAGTTAATCTATTCTTTAAAATGTTGTTTTCTTCAGTCAGGCTGTTGACTTTCTTTTCATGATTTTCTCACATCATTCTCATTTCTCTTCCCAATTTGTCCTCCACTTCTCTTATTTGGTTTTCAATGTCCTTTTTCAGTTGATGTATAGCTTCTAGGCATTCTTCAATTGTCTTGGAAGCATTTGGTGTGGGAGCTCTGAGTTCTGGGTTCTCTTCCTCCTGTTCCATGCTTTGATCCTTTTTGTCCACAAAAAAGGATTCTAGAGTTTTATTGCTGTATTTAATTTGCTTCCCTTTCCTCATGTTGGCCAGTCAATTGGTTGGTTTTTTTAGCTCTGTGAAACTCTGCTTACAGGGGCGAAAGCTCTGTTTCAAATCGCTGGGGTTTTCGCAGCTGCCGGAGCTATTGGGGGGCGTGTTGCAAGTCCCCCCAGCTTTGGCTTGCTGAAAGTGCACCCCATGACCACCACCCAAGCCCGCAATCCAGATCCAGGCTGCTCAACGCAAGAGCACTTGGCCCTGATCAATCGATGAACTGCTTTTCTTCTCCCAAATTAATTTTCAGAGTTTCACTTTTACTGTCTCTGACCTTGGTTTGTGGGCTTTGAAGATCCACTCATGCAGGTGCTTTAGATCTTCTTTGAAGTAGACTCAAGCTACAGCTTGGGAGGCTCAGCTTGTCCTGGCTGCCCTGGAGCCTGGCCTGGCCTCACCTGCAGTTTTTGGCTGGGCTGCTCTCTTCTCTGCCCCACTCCTGTCCTGTTCCTCATGCCTTGGCAGATATGGAGGTCCTGGAGTCTGTAGAACCTCTGTAGACTGGCTGTGGTGAGGCTTGGCTCAGCTCAGGCCTGGCTGCAGTCTCAGCTTCAGGCTGGGCCAGCCTCTGCTCCCAGCCGCCACGATGAGCCCCTGCTGCTGAGCTGCCTTCAGCGAGAGATGTGTTCTCTGTATTTTTGTGAGTCTGAGAGTCCTAGACTTTGTCTGGGCTCATAATTTTATGGGTGTTTAGGGTGGCGGTTTTGGGAGCTGTGGGACCTTGCTGCTTCTACGCTGCCTTCTTGGCTCCCTAATTTTTCAGTCTTTATGTTTTGTTTGACTGACTCTTGTGTCATCATAGTGTCCTTAGTTTCAATTTGTCTTATTCTAATTTTTAGTGAATTATTTTCCTCAGCTGGTTTTTGGAGTTCCTTTTCCATATGTTCATTTTTCATTTTTAGGGAAATATTTTCTCTGGTTAGATCTTGGACCTCCTGTCCTAGTTCTCCAATTTTGCTTTTCAAAGATTTGATTTCTTCAGTGAGATTTTTTCCAATTTGGTCACTACCTCTCTAATTTCATTTTTAAAATCTCTTTTGAGATCCTCCAAGAAGGCTCTTTGGGCTTGAGACCAATTTCCATTATCTTCTGTGGTCTCCAGCATGGATATAGAATCCCTGTTGAATTTCTTCTGAATTTGTTTGTTCTTGCTCACTATAAAAAGATTTGATGGTCCTAGCCTTTACAGTTTCCTTCTTCCCCTTTGTGAGCACCTATGTCCTAGATTTTTGGAGTGGATATCTGGGTGCCAGAGTCTTGAGTTTCTCAGGCTGGGAGGTAGGGATTTGGTAGCTGTAAGCTCTGAGTGTGTAGCCTGAGGCCAAGACCAAGACTCTCAATGATTCCCCTGAGTTACCCTGAGGCTTACAGAGTAACTTGTGGAGGCAGGAGTGTTCTAGCTCCTTCAGGTTTCCACGTCTATGTCTCTGAGCTACAGCTCAGACAGGCTCAGAGCCGGCTACACTTGAAGGCTGGATGCAGAGCTGTTGTTTGCTGATTGGCCTGGTGGTGCTAAATGCCTGGGCTTTTCTTGGTAGGGCTTGCTGGCTCCACCCTACTGGGCTTAGACTCTGTACTGTCTTCTTTTCCCTTTACTCAATTGTGCCCAAGCCTGAGGCTGTTTCCACTAATTCAAGATTTTATTCTGGGTAGGACATTTAACTCCAGACTTTTCTGGGTCAGGTAGGGGGGATCAGAGCCACTAAATTTTATTCCTCCATCTTGGCTTCTTGAAGTATGAGTGTATAATTTTAAACATCCAGGTTGCCCCAGGGAGAGCCACTGACTCTGCTGTTGGCCCCGAGTTTTTTCCTACCCGGTCGATGATCCTCTCTCTTGTGGTGAGACGGCCAGGCTGGGTGAGTCTGCTGGCTGGCTGGGGCTTCTTCTCTGTCTGCTGTACTCTGCTTTCAGCTCCACGTTGGTGCAGCTCCCTTGTGCTCAGTGTTCTCCTTACCCCAACCTGAGTAGGCATTTTCCTGGTCTGAGAATCTGCCACGCTCAGTCTCACAGTGGGTTCTGTCACTCTTAAATTTGTCCAGATTCACTTTTTAACATTTAGTGACAGAATTCCACTGGCCTTTTTCTTAGCTTTATTTTTCCTGCCTTGATAGGTGTGGAGGTTGCCCCAGGTGTTGCCAATCCTTTCTCCTGTAGACTCCGGCTGCGGCTTTTCCTGACCACCCTGGGGCCAGGCTGCAGTTTCGGGCTGGGCTAGCCTCGACTCCCAGCCTGTTGCAATGAGCCTCTCCTGATGAACTGCCTTCAGTGAGAAATGTGTTTTCTGTATTTTTGTGCATTTTTGGAGCCCTAAAATTTATTTAGAGTCGTATTTTATGTGTATTTAAGGTGGCTGTGGGGGAGCTGCGAAACTTTGCTGCTTCTATGCCGCCATCTTGGCTCTGCCCCAATATATAATTCTTTTTGTTACTTTTTAACCTTCGTTTTATGTTTTCCTTTATGAAAAATTCAGAAAGTAAAATGGCTGTTGTGTCTATATTCAATAAACCATGGGATGCATTACATTATCATGTATGGAGTAAAGGTCCTCTTTAACATTAGTTGATAATGTGTATAATAAGCATTCCTTTAAAAGAGACCAACAAATTAATAGAATGGGAAATAACTGCTAGGGAGACTAGTAAAGTCCAGGAAAGTTTTCTGGAGTTTATATCAGAGAAAGTTTCTGAAGGAATCGATAAATTTCAACAGATGCCCTAAATGGACACATGGAGATAACAAAGAGCAGGATGATATGCAGCATATTTAATAGAACAGAAAGACTGAAAAATGATAGTGAAGGCGAGCAGGATGAATTAACCCTGGACAGAGTCATACTTTCAAGGGCCTTAGAAGCCAGCATTCCTTCATCTCCTATTTGCTGGCAGATGAGTTTTTCTGCCAAGTGATTGGATAAAATTTTTTTAAGTTTGTACTTTTCCTCTGGCCACATCATTTTAACATCTTTAGTCTATATAACTAGGAGCAAATATGCTGGAATGTCAGCTAAAAGTTGCCAAGAATAAAGAGAACAAGATGCATAACCTATACTTGAATAAGTGAATTTGGGGAGTGGAATCCTGAATCTGTGTAAAAGTAAGTAATAAGAACTCCCAGAATAGACTGAGGCCCTCATACCCTCCCCAAGCCATCTGTGAAACGAAAGGAGTCTTTGGTTGCTCTCCCTTCCAGGCTCCAATACAGCCACATTCTACTATTGATATTTCTGACTTGCTGTTGTGTACTCTTTCTCCTTCTGTCACCATTTACTGTTCACAGCCTATGGAATCTCTAGCCCAAAGTTGCAAGGATCTGAACATTCATAGTCTTTAGTAAGCAGAAATATAAGATTTTTCAAAATGAAGTTTATAACACATCTTCTTCAGCTTACAATTTATCTGATAGAGAGAATCAATAACCAAAGGGTTCAGAGTCAGGGGATGACAGTAAAGTCTGAGGGGCAGTGTGGATGGAAAGCTGGCTCTGGAATGAGGAAGGCCTGAGTTTGAGTTTCACCTCTGATTTTGATATTGGCTGTGTGAATATTAACAAATCATTTACCCTTTCAATTCTTGTCAGTTCTCAAAGACCTGAAGTTTCAGAGAAGATACTAATCTGCACTGGTAGAGGGAGATAGTACATGGCAGTGGAATTACAAGTCTAGTCTCTGTCCCCCAAAAGTACTGTATGGCACAAGCGTAAATCATAGGGAAAACATCTGGGTAACCAAATCATTAAACTGAAACCGAGCTCATTCTGTTTCCTAAAAGTAACTACAAGAATAGAAAAGTAATGAACAAGAGAACTGGATTTCCAGATTTAAATCATTACAGGACAGATGAATTTCTGAACTTAGTCCAGAGATAAAGATTCTTGCCTTAAGCAATGAGATAACAAAATCAATTTTAAAAACATGAAATCAAACTGATTATTTCAAAAGACTGAGAGAACAAAACCCTAATCTTAATATGTGAAGCCACTGGTCACAACTGGCTCAACAGAAGTAGGGGGAAAAGTCTTCTTCCTTGGTGCCAAGCTGCAAGAGGAAGTAAAAGTAAAAGAGATTGGTATCATTAAGTAACTCTATAAGAGTTAGAAATTCATAAAGAGAAATTCACAGAGGTGAAATAGAGTAACTTCAAAAGATTAGTAAGCAATAACTGTGTATGTGCCACAGGTCAAAGAAATCTGTGAAACAAAACCAGCACAAATTGTAAATCTGAATATGACATCATTATCTTAAATGAAGCAGCTTCTAATAATAGTATTAAAAAGATATTACTAGTATGGTACATGTATTCCATCATTTTATGGAAATTTTATGGAAATAATTATTGGGCAGTACCAGCTAAATAAGTCATTTGCTATTTGGGAAAAGTTAAATTGATTATACTTACCTTTCAGGAAGATAGCTATAAATAATCAAAATGAGAGAAAAAAAGAAAAAGTATCCACACATGGTTTTATATGTGAATATAAACCAATAGATATGTAGATATACAGATGAGTCTAATGCTTTTTCTATTTGAAACACTAAAAACAGAAGTAAGAAATTACAGTTATTTAGATTGGAGAATATTAATTTGGCACACAGGCCTAAGCTACCCAAATTTTTCAGATTTTATGGCATATGCTCTACTGATCAGAGGGGGAAAATCAAAATACATCTTTAAAAGACACTTGCTAGTTTCTAGGCTGCATGAAAAGAATAAAAACAGGTGGTGAATTTTGTCACCACATGACTTTATCACTGAATTTGCTTAGCTATTCTACAAGAGATGGGAGTGTAACAAATTGAGCAAACAAACTACATAAGGAATATTCATGGAGCAACTAGGTGTGGCACAGTGAATAAAGCATCAGCCCTGGAGTCAGGAGGACCTGAGTTCAAATCTAGCCTAAGACACTAAACAATTATTACCCCTGGGGGGGTGGGGGAGAAGAACATTCAGAACGTTCAGTCTACGTTTTTCTTCTTTACCTTCCTCTTTTTTTCAAGGGAGCTGTGGTTTACAGTGCTTCTGGGGGACTGTTTTTCTTTCTTAGAATCACACGTCTAAACCAAGTTGCAGGGCTACTTCCAGCTCCAGCTGCTTCATCTTCTTTTAAAGGAATCTTTCCAACCTCTGTGGATCCAGACTGATCTTGGGTCCCTGGCAATGATTGGGGAGGATAATTCCTACAAAAATTCATATCCTTGGAACTTCTGTAACTCACATTTTTCTGAGACATATCTCCAGAATCCAAATCAGATACATCTCAAAAGGAAATACTGATGATAAAGAGTGTGTTAATTTTGTCCAACTGATATATGATTTAAATTTTTCACAGGATGTCACTTGAATTCCTACCTAGCTTTATGACTTAATTTTGCTTACTGAGGAATTCTGTATTTTCTCTCTGGAGAAACCTGGGGGTGGGGGGGAGGGTAAACAACAGCAATTGTTTTCTTTCTTTTATCTTTGATAACCAGCTCTTATTGCCTCATCACAGTCTACCTCAGGGACTTCCAGACCTTCCTGATGAAAAGGCCAGAGATCAATGGAAAATTTGATCATCAGATAAAAGATTCAAGAGAATTTATATGTGAATATAAATTTATAGGTACATATATATTCATATACACATACATATATATGCGTATTTATATATACCTAATTGTTTTAGTATTTGAAACACTAAAAAAGTGAAGTTAGAAATTACAGTTCATTAGATAGAAGAAGATTAATTTGTCAGACAGGCCAAAGGTCCATGTGATCAATATGAAATGAATGAATATTTACCAAAATATAAATTGTCCAGATCAACAGAAGAGGGAATAAAATACTTAAGTAATCTTATCTCAGAGAAAGAAATTGAACAAGCCATTAGTGAACTCCCTAGGAAAAAAATCTTCAGGGCCAGATGGATTTACAAGAAAATTTTATCAAATATTTAAAAAGCAATTCATTGCAATACTATAGAGACTGTCTGGGAAAAGTGGTAAAGAAGAAGTCCTAGAAAATTCTTTTTTTATTGTACTAATAGTGAACTGACATCTATATTGGGTAGAGTCAAAAGAGAAAGAAAATAATAAATCAATTTCCAAAGTGAATATAGATGCAAAATTTTTAAATAAAATTATGAGTAAAAAGATTATTGCAACTTATGTTGAGAATAATACACTTTGATCAAGTAGAATTTATGGCAGCAGTGCAGGACTGGTTCAATATTAGGAAAACTATCAGCATAATTTTTCATGCAAAACAACGCATTTAACAGAAACCATGTGATGTATTTTTAGTAGAAGCAGAAAAAAAACTTTTTGACAAAATACAACACTCTTTCCTATTCAAAACACTGGAGAACATAGGAATGAATGGAGACTTCCTGAAAATGATAAGTAGCATTGACCTAATATCAGCAGCAACATTATATATAATAGGCATAAGCTAGATGCATTTCCAAGAAGATGGGGGTGAGACAAGGATATCCAATATCTCCACTGTTATTCAATATGGTACTATACACCTCAGATTTTGGAATAAAAGAAAAAAAAGACATTGAAGAAATTAGAACAGGCAAAGAAGAAAGTATGCTATCACTCTGTGCAGGTGATATGATGTTATACTTAGAACATCCTCAAGAATCAAGAAAAAATTACTTGAAATAATGAACAATTTTAGCAAAGTCGCAGGATATAAAATAAAGTCACATAAATTATTGGCATTACTATGTATTACTGACAAAGCCAAACAGCAAGAGATAGAAAGAGAAATTTCATTTCAAGTCATTGCAGATATTATAAAAGATACGGGAGTCCAGATGCCAAAACAAACTCAGGAACTCTACAAACACAACTATAAAACGTTTTTCACACAAATGAAGTCAGAGCTAAATAATTGGGAAAAAAATCAATTGCTCATGGGAAGGTTGAGCTAATAAAAATGACAGTTCTAACTAAATTAATTTACTTATTCAGTACCATACTCAACCTAACTAAAATATTGTATAGAGCTATAAAAGTGATATCGAAATCTATCTGGAAGAACAAATGATTCACAATATCAAGGCAATTAAGGAAAAGAAATGCTATGAAAAGTGGCCCTGCCATACTAGATCTAGAATTGTATTATAAAGCAGAAATCATCAAACAATGTGAAAATGGCTAAGAAATGGAGGTGTATGTGAGTGGAATAGGTTAGGTATACAAGACACAGTAGTCAATGATTACATCAATCTACAGATTGACAAACCCCCAAACCCAAGTTTCAGGGAGGAGAACTCACTCTTAAAAAAAACTGCTGCAAAAACTGGAAAACAGTATGGCAGAAACTGAGCATAGACTACTGTCTGAAACTGGGTACCAAATTAAGTCCAAATGAGAACAAAATTTGGACATAAGGGGTGATACTCTAAATTACTATCGATTAGGGAGATTTAAATAAAAACAATTCTGAGGTAACACATCACATCTATCAAACTGGCTAATATAACAAAATGAAAAAAAGATAAATGTTGGAGAAGTTGGGGGATAGTTCGAATACTAATTTAGTGTTGGTGGAGCTGTGAGTTGATCCAATCCTTCTGGAGAAAAATCTGGAACTATGCCCAAAGGGCTATAAAAATGTGCCTACATTCTAACCCAGCAATACCACTTCTAAAGCTGTATACCAAAGAGATCATAAAAATGAGAAAAGGAGACACAGGCACAAAAATATTTATAGCAGTTCTTTCTGTGGTGTTGTGGAAATTGAGGGGATTCCCAAAATTTGGGGAATGACTGAACTATTGTGCTACAAGAAATGAAGAACAGCCTGACTTCAGAGAAGACTGGAAAGAATTATATGAACTGATGCGGAGCAAAGTGAGTAGAACCAGAAGAACACTGTACACAGTAACAGGCACAACTGTGTGATGACTGATTTTGATTAACTTAGCCCTTCTCAGCAATATAAGGATCTATAACAATTTCCAAGTGCTCCTGATAGAAAATGTCATCCATATCCAGAGGAAAAAAAAACCTATGGAATCTGAATGTAGAGTGATGCAGATTTTTTCCTTTTTCTTCTTTTCTGTTTGTTTTAATTTTTTTCTTTTCCTGAGTTTCTCCCATTCATTATAATTCTTTTATTAAAAGTGGATAATGTGAAAATATGATTAATAGGAATGGAAGTGTAGATTCTATAGCAGAGAGCTTGCTGTCTTAGAGAGGGAGTACAGTAGGAAGTGGGAGAAAATTTAAAATTTAAAGAAGTGAATGCTGAAAACTGAAAACAAATAAACTTCAAAATATCTGAAGACTACAGGACATAGCATCTATTAGGTATGATTTTTAAAAGTTAATTTATTATCATACTTCTAAAGAAGAAAGAAGAGGGGAAGGAAAATACCATTAATATCATCTGCATCATCTAAACGTAATTCTTCCACTAAATCTGTACTACAATGGGGAAGAAGAGAAGAAAAAATAAATATAAACACTGAAAATACTGTAAAATATACTTCTTTTCTTCCCAACTTATGCAATTTTGAAACTCATATGACTTTTGTTTTTCTTTGACTCCTTTTTCTAATTCTTGATTGGTGAAAGAATCTTTCATTGAAGTAGTGCATTGAATGGATTGTAAAAAAAAGGAAAAGTAAATGAGAAGATAGTTATATTTAAAGTTTTAAGTAAATGTCAGCTATTAATTACATGTATCAGTGTTCTTGCCTCAAAATGTGGATGTCCCTCAAGGTAATCTGAAAAAAGAATAGGTGTTTTAGCAACAACTCAATTTTAACAACATAATTAAATTACACTTCATGCAAAGGAATAGGCTTGTTAGATCCCATGTGACATTTAAAGAATGAATTTTTAAATTATGTATAATTCTTATTATGGAAACTGAATGACAGTAATGAGAACCAATCATTAGTACTCAAAATAAAAGTAAAATATGGTGTTGGCACAACAAGTAATTTACATTTCAAATAGATGAGATTTCAAGGATTTTACATAGGTGTACAACTACCAACATATAAGCATGTTCATCAGTGACACAGATAATGGTCATCATTTCTGAGGGATGGAAAAATCATGTTCTTCCGTGGCTTATATAACCAACTCAAGAAACTGAAATGGAGCTCATTCTGTTTCCTCAAATTAACCACCATGCAAAGGCTGGACGATTATTAACAGGGTCAATTACTAGAGCCAATCTGTCACTTCATATCAAGCATATCTTTTTTCTATTCTCTCTTTCCATTGAACTCCTCTTCCATTCTTCTTCTTTTTTTATAACATATGCTTTATTAAAATATCCCATTTTATAGGGTAGGGTCTTGGAGTTAGAGGCCTTATAAAAGTCCAGAACATGGGATGACAATTGGTCTTCTAAATGGTGAGCTATGTCTTCAAATATAGTGTTTGGAATAAGACAACTCTATAATGGATTTATCAAATGATACAATGACAGATTTTTGGGAGTTAGGAGGGACCTTAGTGTCCATCTGGTCTGACAAATATGCAAAAGGACAGCAAGAGAGAGAGACAGGTTAGACCAGAATTGCCCCTGGGACAGAGAGGAATGATTTAATTCTCCGTTTATTTTTGTCTTAACTTTATCATGTTTATATACCTCCCATCAAAACTCATGGATTATATTTGCCTTAATTATAATGCATGATCTTAACCCTATAATAGGAATATATTTCATACTTACTCTCATCATGTTATTAGGGTTATTTCTGACCTTAACATTCTTGTCAAATACTTCTCAAATATACCAAGGATTTGATTTTGAAAGACATTAAAACCACTTTAATTTAAGGGTCAAAAATGTAGACTTACAAAATGGTATTATTTTAGGTGCAAAGAACATACTCTGCTTTCCTCCTCTGGTTTATGGATAAAACATGTATGGATAAAAGGGGTATCCTATTTCTCTTTAGAAAAAAAAAACTTACTACTTAAAGATGGAAGAAAAATCATTGTGACATTTGAATACACTTTGAAGTTGTTCCACAGCTTGAAACTTCACAACTTTCATTTTTTTCATCAACTATATTCTTACATTTCCATACAAAGAAAGCAGACTTGTTAAATGTCCTCCCCCACCCTCTCTTTTCCTTTTTTAAAATTTATTTTTATTTGTTTTCTTGTTTACATTATTCATTTTCATTACATTTTTGAATTACAAATTTTCTCCCCTCTTGCCCCTGGCCCACCCCTAAAACAGGAATCCCACTGTAAAGCCCCTCCCCTGTTCTGCTCTCTTATTTTCTGGTAGGGCAGGGACAGTCTCCTTATCCCAGCCCCTGTATATCTTAATTCCTAGTTGCAGGTATTGCAGAACTTTAAATTCTAGATTCTTTTGATTCCTCCCTTGTCACCCACCCCCACTGGAAGGATGTTCAGTTCAAAACCGGCTGTGGTGATTATACAGGAAGTCTTCATAGTGGACATATTGTGACAGTGATCATCTGTCTCTCCTTCCTATCCCTCCATCCCCCCCCCCCGCCTTGTTCTGTTCTCTACC
>JAQQSW010020304.1:0-10881 GCA_028646575.1 Pseudocheirus occidentalis | reverse complement strand
TCATCATCTCCTCTATGTAGGATCTGTGTCAAATTCTATCCCATGGGCAGTTCTCTTATTTCTGAGTTTACTCATCCCAAATTAGTGCTAATTGCTGCAGGGCCTCCATTTTTGCCTTTCTTCATTAGAGTAAGTTTTATTGGATGAAATATCCCAGCATCCCCTGCACCAGTCCTCACTTTCTGTCAGGTGGGGGGCACCAGTGTGTTATATTGCATGGAAATTGGATCTTAGGTAACATGGAGCTGTTAATTATGTCTACAGAAACATCCAGATTAAAGTAAAGATTTAGCATCAGCTTTCTTGAATACTTTTTTAGCTTTGAGGGTGATCTGTTCATAGCTAACTCCAAAATCCTTGTCATTTTATCCTAGCATGCTCTGAATTTTGAGTAAAATCTAGGACTTATTCTTCAGAGGTCATTCTTGGTCTAGTTACTCTTAAGTGTGTGTGTGTGTGTGTGTGTGTGTGTGTGTGTGTGTGTGTGTGTGTGTGTTCCAGGTCTGGGGAGTGGAGTGGTGCTGGTGTGAGTTTCTTTTAAGTCACTAAAATTAAAATAAAAGATTCAATGATTTAAAGCTTCAGTGTATAGTAGGTATCAGATTGGGGATGGTTGTAGTTCAGAGAAATTATAGACTACAGACCTGATCTAAAACTTCCCCCAGTATTTAAATAGCTAGAAAATGTATAAAGAGTGACTCCCCCTCCTCGCCACCATTATCTTGCATTTTAAAAAATCTTCAAATTCTCTTGAATGGATAGTTAAGACAGAGAATCATAATGCCAAGCCAGTGATAGTAACACAATTGTTAAGCATTCATTGAACATCTTCTATGTCTAAGGCAATGCACTAGGCAAAAAGGAAATGAGCAGTAGCTAGAAGTCACAGTGGATAGAGCTTTAGCTATGGAATAAAGAAAACCTGAGTTCAAATCCCACCATAGACACTTAAACCTCTGTGTGATCCTAAACAAGTAGTTTAACCTCTTTCTGCCTCAGTTTCCTCATCTGTAAAATGGAGTTATTAAAAGCCTCTACCTCCTAGGATTGTTGTGAGGATTCAGTGAGATAAGATATGTAAAATTCATGCTAGCAATTATTTTAAATACCATGTGTATTTAATACCTCTCACCTGCTCACCTCCTAGTATCCCAATGATGTTGGTGGCCTGGGATGCTGTTTCTGTTCTTCATCTAAAGGTTTAGCAAGATTCAGAGAATTGGTTATTTTTTTTCACAGAGAGCCCTGGGTGTCTCTGTTGCTTTAAATAGTAGCAGTTGATGGTTCCTGGACACAGTGCCCTTGCCAAACCCCACCATGCCTTGTGCATGCCCAGACAGCATACAATGCACAAAGCTGCTGACTCCTAAGTGCAAGGGAGACTTGGGAATCCTAAGCCTGCTGAGTTCTAGAGACAAGATGGTCCTACATAAATTGGACCAAATGAAGATTTACCGTCTGGTCTAGCTCAGGAGGCCAGTTGGAGTTAGACAGGGCATGACTCAGGAGAAAGTTAGCTATCACCCAAGGAATTTGAGACCCCCTTCTTTCCTCCCCTCCAAAGCCCTAAACCCAAACTCTTTCTGTGTGTAAATAAATTCCAGATCTTATCAAGAGTTAATTATGAGACTTCAGGCATCTGTGTTTATATCAAACTTATTTTCAGAGGTGGGGGGGGAAGGAAGTATTAAAATGCCTATTATAAGGATTGCTGACATTTGCATTCACTCCTTCATAACCGTCTCTGTATTGCAGCCTTGGTGGTATATATACAAATGCCCTAGTGGCCTGAAAGGGTTAATACAGCCCCCATACCCCATCCATCCCCTAGAGGTGCCTTATTTACTCTGAGGGAATCTGGCTGTTTCCATGAACATATAATTGTGACCTGATACATACCATGGAAAGAATGTCAGAATGCTGGGTTGAGATTGTGTGTGTGTGTGTGTGTGTGTGTGTGTGTGTGTGTGTGCTCTTGTGAGCATGTGTGAGCTTATGTCTATCTTAGCTCTGAGCCTATAAAGCCTTCAGAGATCAAACCTCAAATAATTTTTCAGTGAGTGATGATGGCCCAGAGATGAGTGGGGGGAGGGAGAGCGGGAAGGGAAAGGAGGCAAAAGGTTTGTTAGGGGAGAAAATAGTTTTCAGTCAATGAGAGCTACTTTTAGCTACCCTGTAAATCTTGGGCAAATGGCCAGCATTTCACACCAAGGCAGAGCTGGCGAGCGGCCAGCCTCAGGCTGGTTTCACTTTGGGTGCCAACACTGTGTGTGTGCAATTCTGATAGGATTCATCCCTCCCTCCCGCACGTCCCTTTGCAGCTGGGGCAGTCTTCACTTCCCCTGTAAATAGAAAGAAGTATTCAGGAGAGTGGGGAGGCTTGGCAGGGAGAGCTGGGGGTCGGGTACAACCTGCTGTGTACCTTGGTGGCTGGAGCCACACATCCATGACTAGAACCCTTAACTCCCAGGGCAGCTCTAGGAGCCTCTTCTCCTGATGTCTTATGAATTTAGATTCTGCCTCAAATGAAATTGTAAGCAGGGGTGTACTCAAGTTGTTATGGAGAGATCAATAGAATTGAAGTCATGATCTGGACTAGAATCCTACTAGAATGCTACTTCCTGCCTCTATAACCTTGGCCCTACTTCTCTGGGACTCATTTTCGTCATTTATAAAGTTAAAGGGATGGATTAGATGACCCCTGAAATTCTTTCTGGTTCTAGATCCTATGATCCAGTTCAGAGAGGGGTTTGTCTGGTGGCATGGGAGGAGAAGCCAGCGGGGGAGGATGAGCCCTGCCCCCTTGTCTATGGAGAATGGCAGCTGGAAGGGGGAGGTAAATATGGAAGATCAAATGGCTGCCTTACAGCTCCTTTGTGGATTGACAGGGGAAGACTTGCAGACAGCTCTTAATTCTCTGGATCAGAGAACTCCTTGTCCCCCATTCCCTGACCAATGACCATTTTCCGTCCCTCCCTCCCTCCCCAGGATGGTTCTGAAAACAACCAACAGGTGATTTGGCTTTTCTTCTGCATGCCTTTATAATCATGTCCTTTTCTCTCCCTCAAATGTGAATCTAATCTGAAATGCAATGATCTTCCCCCCATCTACACCCCCTATGGAAAAAAAAGAGAAGGGATTTAGCAAAGACAAATTATGGTCCATGAGGGGGGTGGTGGGGGTGGGGTAAGTGGGAGGGAAGTTACAAGTAGTGTCCACTGAGACTTGTGGGAGATTCAACTCATCTCTAACAGAGAAAGCCACTTTGTTGGCTCTTCTCCCTTCTGTTACTCAGCTCAACAGTATCCCACAGAATGGCTTTGGCGGCACATTGGGCATGCCAAGTGGCTAGCCAGTAAACAACAGAAAGCTTAACATTATTAGTGACTGATCCCAGAGTCAATCAGCACTTGCCTCATTATTTTGAAGTGTCATTGGTGAGCCCAGGTGAAAATGGGAAGGGAGAAGACAGAAGTCGCAGGGAATCAGAAAAGGGATATCAAGTTTTTTAAAATGTCACCAAGCATGTTTAGTTAACTGTGTTTCTCACTTGTGTCTGACTGCTTCAAATCAGGTAGTTCAAAATGAAAGAATTAAGACAAGCAACTTCCTTCAGATTGCAGACATAAAATATGCTTGTGCCTGGAATCTCAGATTCCAGAGCAATTGTATGTGAATGTGAAGGCAGATTACTTGGACGTCGGACAGCTCCAGAGCAATGGTCAAAGTCACACAACTCCAGAGCAATGGACAAACTCACAAACTGGTCATACCAACCCTGAGTGGAAAACATAACAGGTAACATAGCTCAGTGGAGAATGCACTGAATTTGGAGTCAGAGGACCTGAGTTCAAATCTTAGTTCCACTACATACTTGTTGCAACTTTGGGAAAGTCCCTTAGCTGTTCTGGGGCTCTGTAACTCATCTGTGAAATGAAGGTAATGGACCAACTGGCCTCCAAGGTTCCTTCCGACTCAAAATCTGTTAGCCAATATTGCTGTAGCATGTTAGTGTTTCTATATCTATTATCTCACTTAAATAATATTTGACATTTTTGTAGTGCTTTAAATGACTGAAAAACACTTTATAGATATGATCTCGTCTGATCGCCACAAAAAACCTGTGAGGTTAAGTTGCTACAGGTATCCCTGCACTCATTTTGAAGATGAAAATGAGGCTCAGAAAAGCTAAGGGATTTGCTCATTGTCATACAATAAACATCAGAGGAAGGACTTGAAGCCAGGTCTTCCTGACTCCTAGTCAGAGGCTCTCTCCACCTCATTGCGGTGTTATCGGTGCAGGAAAGAGGAACCCGCCTTTCCACTGAGGGACAACCTCTGTAGACTTGAGGCAATAGCTCATGTTTACCTTTGATGTGCTTAGATAGAAGAGGCACCATAGAAAGGCACTGACAAGTTGGTCTCAGGTCCCTTAGGGGAAGTAGGTTGGGCATATAGAAATTAACTCATAAGTCAGGTTCAGATGGAGGAGGAGATAGCACAAGGTAGAGCTAGGTATTTGAAGCTCCAGGTGTTCTGCTCTCTGCTTCTGATGTGCCCTACCCTGTTCAGGTTGTGAGCTTGGACTGGTGTCTGGGCCCCACTGGCAGCATGCCTCTTTCCTTCTATTTTGTACAATTAAGCAGTAGTCAATCAATTAATCATAATAGGTGCTTTATTAAGCACCTACTATGTGCCAGGGGGGTCATCTCCAGTCATCCTGGTTTATATCTTGCCACTGAGCCCAGACGGCTCCAGACGGGAAAGTGACACTGGTACCTTTGCACAGCTTTTTGTCACTTAAATCCAATTCACTTCCAAGTCATGGCATCATCTTCCTGAAGCCATGGTCTTCTTCAAGAACAAAGGACAAATAACAGCCTGTGAGTAGTATGAACTGCCCCACTGAGGACCCAGCTGACCAGTTCCAGTTGGTCAACTCCTCCCCTCCCCAACCTGACCTCCACTTCCCTCTCCTTCCCTCCCCTCTTCTCTCCTCTCCCCCAGTCCATATAAAATATTATGCCCTCACCTGTGGGTACTCTGTGGGAAGGAATGAAAATTTTGATCACTGAAACCTCAAAAAGTATCTTGGGGTTTACATTTCTTCCTTAAATACCATGCTTTTCAACTCAGATCACTGTGACTCTCATTGACTGGCCAGCATTAGGTCCCAATGCAAGCTCCACCTGGTCATTGTTTGGACCTTGATGGTTTAGAGCACCTATAGTCTTCCCCTCTCAGCTTGTTTTTTTTTTTTTGCACTAGGTAAAAGAGATCATTCTTTGCCTCATTTCTTACCTAGCCCTAACCATTGAATGGGTATGGGTGTTGGCTCAGTCAAACTGGAAAAAGTCAATCTGGGAAAGACCTTAGCTTAAAAAGACCAAGATCTCCCACTGCATCCAAGGCCATTTCCAGTACTGATCTATTACCATTGGACCCAGACAGCTCAGGAGGAGAAAATGAGGCTGGTGACTTTGCACAACCCTCTCTCACTTAAATCCAATTCATTTGCATGTCATAGCACTGTAATTTGAGGGGAGAGTGATTAATTAGTAGGAGTCTCAGTTCAATCAATCATTCAATCAACGTGCATTTATTAAATACCCCTTATTCTATGCCAGCACTGTGCTAGCAATCTAGGATAAAAAGAACACTGAAATAATTCTTGTACTAAAGGTGTTTATATTCTATAGGGAGATACAACACATGTACATTTAAACATACATAAAATAAGTCCTTATATAATGTATTGAGGTAAATTTAAGATAATTTTTTGCCTTATATTTCTAGAAGAAGGAAGGCCCTATCATATGGGAGGCCTCATGGAGTAGGTGGCATTTGAACTGAACTTTGAAGGAAACCAGGGTCCTAAGAAGTGATAATGAAGAGGGAGTAAATTCCAGATGTGAGAGCCTGTGGAAAGTCATCAAGAGAGGTGATGTAATGCCATGTGTGAGTAAGACCAAGAAGGCCAGATGAGCTGGACCACTGAGTGAGTGAAGATGAGTAATACCTAATGAGGAAGGAAAGGTCTGTAGAAAGTGTGAGAGAAGCAACAAGCTCAAGTGAAATAGGGTAAGCATGGTCCAAATATAACGCTAGGTTACTGGAACAAATTCACAAAACAGCATCATTATACAAAGATCAAAGACAAAAATTCACCAGTCAACCAGGTACCTACTTCAGGGGCTCAACAGGAGAACCTCAGTTCTAGTTCATGAGTAGAAATGTTCAGAATCTAAGGAGCATTCACATAGAGAAAGTTAGGTCTGAAGATCAATATGGATAATGACAATCTGCTTCATGCAAAGGATTAGTTTGTAGCAGCAGTGGTTTTTTTTTTGGATGTTATGGTACTTTTTATGGCATCTTCCTGCCTCAAGCTGTAGTGAATGGTCTATGATTTGGGATGCTTACTGTCATGGTAGCCATAGGAAGGAGAGGTGAAGTGTGTCCATAGGAAAGCAACAAAATCAAGAAATATGATGAATAAATTCCTGGTACCACATGCTCCTTGGTTTCTTCACAGCAGCCAACTCTCCAGGGGTAGGCATCAGTGTTATTCCCTTGTAGAAAAAAGGGTCACAATAACATCTTTGTTACCCATGATCCATTACTCCATGAATGTCAGAGTAGACAATGAGAAGACCTTGGAGTGAGGTTGTCCTGGATTCACGTTCTGTCCGACAAATAGTGGCTATGTGAAAATGGGCAAGTCACTTAACCTCAGTGTCACTAGGTAACCCTTTGAGACTAAGTTCTCTAGAAATAGTTGCTAATCTGAATTAGTAGAAGCAACTTGTTTATTGGAAATTCTTTGCATGGATGAATCATGTATCATTATTCTAGATGATGATAAATCTTCAAGCTGCATTTGTCTTTGTCTATGAATACTAACTGATTAAAATTTTTGATCAAGTTGATCAATCAAACAAGTGGCCAGTCATTGGTTAGTGATCAGATAATAGTCAAGAAATTGTAACAAGTAGACAGTAAATGTGTACAGAATGAAGAGAGGAACTAATCTAGGAAGAATACATTCGAGTTTAGAAATAAAGAGTAAGTAGAATGCAGAATGAGACCTATAGTTTTTAGGCATGACCATTGAAAGAATTTATTGCTTCACTATGATTAGGTGTTACGAGGATTTTCTTCTTTTTTCTTTTTCGGTGGGTGTATGAGGAATAGAGAAAATAGATTTTTGTTAATTAGAAAAATTAACAATGAAAAGAAATAAGGATTAAGAATATCATGTAGTAATTGGGGCAGAGTGAGAAAAAAATAGATATGCCCCAATGGCGAAAACATCAGCATTATTCCCAAAGAGAAGACTCATTGAGTACATGCAGGTCATTCTTGCTGATTGGACTGGAACTGAAGAGCTTCTCTACTTTAGACTTTGACGTTGGAAATGAGGCTTGACTCCTTCATCCTTTCCTCCATAATGATAAAGCATAATGTCCTCTGAGAATGAAGGACAAACAACAACAGAGTATTACACACTTGGTTAGGGTATGCAAACTCTTTTACCACAGTGTGAGAATTTCAAGGTACAAACTAGCTACAAGTAGACAAAATACAGAATCCAACCAGTGGTGGGGAGGGAGATGAGGATCAGGAAAGTTCTGTTATAGAAGACTGGGGTTGAGTCTGAAAATGCAAAAGTAGAAAAGGAGAGTATTCTAGGCACAAGGGGCAGCTTGTACAAAATGGGGATGCAGTGTCATGTATGGGAAACAACCATAAATAAGCCAGTGTGATTGGAACATAGAACATATGAAAGAATAATATGCAAAAAGGAAACAAAGGAAGACAGGATATGGCTGTGGAGGATTTTCTTTCTTAGAGAAGGAGATTAGAGATGATTATGGAAGATTTTCACTGCCAGGTAGGAGTTTGCAGGTCTCTCAAAGCATGAGGGAGCTGGGAGCAGGTGGAGTTTTTTCTTCTTTTTTTTGGAAGGGGAAGGCTGGGCAATTGGGGTTAAGTGACTTGCCCAAGATCACATGGCTCTTAAGTGTTAAGTGGCTGATACTGGCTGAATTTGAACTCAGGTCCTCCTGACTCCAGGGCCCATGCTCTATTTACTGCACCACCTCGCCACCCCTGCTGGAGCTTCTTAAAGCAAGTGAATGGCATGGTCAGGATCTGTGCTTTAGGAATATCAATTTGGCAACCCTGTGGCAATCTAGAGCTGAAACAGACTTTAAGGCCATCTTGTCCAATCTTGTCATTTTATAGATGAGGCTATGAAAGCTCAGATTGACCAGGACACATAGAAGGATATAGATGTCTGGAGACAAGGTGGAGAAAGAAGTCATGAGGCCCACAGCCTTTTTACTTTTGTCTCCCATGATTCTCTTTTGCTTCCAAAGAGCCTTACCCATTGAAGTCCATTTAGCTCTTAATCCTATGACCCTTATTGATACAGGTTGTCTTAGGACACCACATATTTTAGTGGAAAGAGTCCTGATTCTGTTATTAAAGGGAGAAGATTTGATTCTGGACCTACTACTCCCTTCCTTTGTGATTCCATAAAAGTCATAACCACTCTGAACTTATTTATTCAACTATAAAATGAATGAGTTTGGATGGGATCATCCTTTCAGCTTTAAATCTATCATCTTACGTTGTTGTCTTTGTGGGAATGATGAAGAGGGGAAATTTTATTCCTGGGATAGGGGCCCTTGGTACGTGAACACTTTGTTGTCCATCATGAAGTTTCTCTTCTGAATTAGTCTGCCATCAGGAAACAGGGTAAAAGTCTGGATGAAGACTCATCTGAGTGTAAAAGAGGGATGGGGTGATATGTTCTCAAGAGAAGGAACACTTCTGCTTTTTACATCAAGGGGCAATTAAAGAAACATTGGCACTTGTTTCTCAAAATTAGCCTTAATATGGAGATTGGGAGGGAAAGGTTGAGTAGAAAATGCTGGGAAAACTTGAGCTAAACAAAAGTTAGAGAACAATAACAATGTGCAGAATTTTTCCAAGTTAGACAACATGGATCAAGTGTTCCCATTTAGGATCCTCAAGCTTAGCCCCTTTGAAGCATCTCTTGGAACTCAGAGCATTTCAGAGATTATTAACTTATGAATCTTATTACCAGATAGACCTGAGCTCTTGAATGAAATTGTAATGGGTCTTATATATGTGTGTGTATGTGTGTGTGTGTATGTATATGTATATATATATAATTGACAAGTTACGGATATGGTTATTGAGGGTAGGGCCTACCCACAAAGCTGAAAAATATGAAAAGAGCTGGAGAACAATGGAGCAGAAATGATACATGAAATAATTTTAAGTATGATGATTTGAAGAGACGGAGGACTGAAAGCCAAGGAATCCCTCTCTACCTGCCCTTAATGCTCCCCATTGATCCCCTACTGATAAACAAGCTACATAGAATCTACTCTATGTCTGATGGAGTCTACTACAGCCCAGGTAATGAGCAGCCAAGCCTGAAAGTATTTGTAGGAGGACAGAGTTGTATGTAGGCTCCTGATTGCATCTGAACAGAAAGCAGAAAACAATGCTGTTGGTTGCTGGCCCTGGTTTCCACTTTTCTCTCCTGACTAAACATTGATCCTTCCTGACACTGTGAGTAGAAAAGCAGGTGAGGAACACTTGTTAAGTACTAGTAAAAGAGGTCGGGTTGTGTTCAGGAACTCCTAGATTTAGGGCATGCCTATAAGATGGTCAAGAGCTACCTGGGTATGGGAGGAGCCTTAGGTGCACAGCTTTTGTGGACATTGTTTTGTTGTATTTGTTTATTATTTTTCTTTCTCTGGTCATGAAAAAGTATTCTATACTGTTAAACCATGCTTATGTGCTTGACTTCATTATGTCCTGCTCATGTGAATAGGGTCCATTAAAACACAGAAGAGGGTAGAGTTTTCCTGGTGGATGGGAACTGAGCCAAGAGACTGATCGGATAAATCCATGCAGATTACACCTCTGAACTAATACTGCCATCCACAAAGGAGTAGAGCTGGAGCACAGAGGTATCCAGCTTTTTGAGAACCAAAACTAGTTTTTCCTTAAATGCTTGCCCTATGATGTTAGGTAGAACACAGAACTGCTGGAGTGAGTATTGGATTGTTAAAATCCTCGAATAGGGTTAGGAGCTTGACCAATACTGGTGGGTTAAAAAACTGAAAAGTTAAAAAAATTTTTTGACATGCTTTGTTTTGTTTTTGTGTGTGTGAGTTCAAAGTCAAAATGCTAGCTATTTGGGCAACTTTTCTTTTTGTTAACCCTTCCTGTTCTAGTCTGAGCATATCCAGCTTGGAAATACTAGTAGATGGGTTTTTGAGTTATTAACTGTTGTTCTTTAAGGATTATTGTCCTGAGAAGTGGCTAGTTCTGCTCCTGTCATTTTGCATATCACTAAACTAAGACCTGAAGGAAGTGAAAGGATTTGCCTAAATTTATTTAGTGAAAGAGTAGGGGAGGCAATGAGAGGTTAAAGGACTTGGTCAAGGTCACATAGCCAGTGGGTCAGAGTGGAGATTTGAACCCAGGTCTCCCTGGCTTCAAGACTGCCTCTCTATCCACTTTATCATACTTCCTAAACTAAGGCAAACATCAAGATTAATTTGCATTCTGTGTCCAGATACAAAGTGTTCCACTCTTGTAGAGTGAGGGAGTAGGAAAGGTGGATTAGCAATCTACACTCAGCCTACCAGGAGTTTATTGTGCATTGGGAGGAATATGGGGGAAAAAAAAGACCTCATTCTTCTTTCTTGTTAGTTGACAAGAGATCTCATTGTAGACATCCCTGGAATTATGGCTGATATAGAAAAGCACTTTGGGATGTTCAGCAGATTACAAACTGTGGACTTTCTTTTCTTTTCTTTTTTTTTTTTTTTT
>JAQQSW010020303.1:0-10881 GCA_028646575.1 Pseudocheirus occidentalis | reverse complement strand
CAATCAAATGCAACTGGGAAATAATACATACAGGTACAGGGGCAGGGAAGAGCTCCCTGCCCTGCTAGAAAGCTAGAGAGGTGTTGGAGGAAGGCATAAAAGGGAACAGATTGTGGGAGGGGTCTTACAGTGGGATCAATGTTCTGGGCTGGGGGGTAGGGACAAAAAGGGGAGAAAATTTGTAACTCAAAACCTTGTGGAAATGAATGATGTAACCAAGAAAATAAATTAAAATTTAAAAAAAAACAGTAAAAAAAAAAAGAAAGTGAAAAAAAAATAAGAACTAAGCTTTCTCAAAGTCACATCAAAATAGGAGCAAAGGCATAAGTAAAGAATATAACAATTGTCTTCTTGTCTTACCTAATCAATACAAACTTAATCTCTAAAGTATCCTACGTTCCTCAGAGTATGTTCTATAAATTACAAAGGATTCTCAGGATGGCCATTCTTGTTAGAATATCACTTACTCCTCACAGTTGCTATACTGTTCAGCCTAGTCTCTAAGAGCAGAAAGCTATGATGCTAAAGAGGAATCACTTTTATTGCTTCTCTTGATTCTTCGCATTTCAAAGTTTCTCCCCAACTCTGGTCCTTCCATCAGGAAAGCTTGGGCATCTTCTCTTTAACTAAAGTCCCATTTTTCCCATAGAATACTTGTTTTTTTGGGTAAACTGCTATTAGTAGTAAGCCCATGTTTTGCCTTTTGGAATAACGTATTTCAAACTCTCTGCTCTTTATAATGGTGGCTGCTAAATGGTGTGTGATCCTGGGTATGACTCCACAGTACTTGGATGCTTCTCACAGCTTTGCATCTGCTGCCCTGCAACCACTAAACATGATGCCACTGTACCTGGTATCCCTGGTGTCCACGCCCTCACCCTGGTCTGCCTCCTTCTGTGTGTTGTCTCCCTCATTAGATTGTAAGCTCTTTGAGGGCAGAAATTGTCTTTATTAATTGCATCCCCAGCACTTAGGAGAGTATCTGGCACATGGTAGGCAATAAATGTTTATTGAATTTTTTTTCTGGCAAATACTTGCAGTATTTATTCTATGACCTGGAAGTTCTGGTGCATGGCTATGATATTCCTACAAGTTTTAATATGGGGTTTTCTGTTTTTACTAGGTTCTAACAGATCTCAAAAGCTTTCTTTCATGATTTCTTGAAATAATACCTAGGCTTTTTTTCTTTTTGGCTATTGTTAATGTGTCTGAGGCTGGATTCGAACTCATATACTCCTGACTCCAGGTCTGGTGCTCTATTCACTGTGCCACCTAGCCGCCCTGGGGTCCTTTTTAAAATTATTATGAATTTCAGATAATCTAATAATTCTTAAATTCTCTCTTCTTGATCTATTTTTCATGTCAACTTTTTACAAGGAAATATCTTATATTTCCTGCTTTTTTTTTTTTAAAGTTTTTTGGCTATAATATTTCTTGTCTCATGAAGTCATTAACCTATTTTTGGTCCATTCTAATTTTCAAGAAAACAGATACTTATATAAGGTTTTAAAACCCTTGTATTAAGCTCTTAATTCTCCTTCCAAATCTTTCCTCCATAGCTCCCATTTCTTTTCTCTAGTGCTTATTTTGTTTAAAATATCCTTAAAAAAATTTTTTTAATTCTTACACTTTATTTCTTCAAGAAATTCTTGCTGTCAAGATGAGTTTTCCTTTAAGGCTCTACTTATGAATATTTTGGAGTTATTTTATTCCAGATTTGTGTCTTGGGCCTTCTTGGTACCATAATAGTTTTATCATGATAGTTGTTTTTGTTTTTTAAACTCATTCTTCTAGTCTTACTTTCTGAATTTAAAGTTTGCGTTAAAGTACACTCCTGGAGTGAATGCTGGTGCCTCCTGATTTAGATTCTCTGGGATCCTGTTGCTACTTTTTCTGGATATTGAGCGCTATGTTAATCAGTCAGTCAACAAGCATTTGTTAAGTATTTACTAGTACTGTATAAGTGGTAGGTAAAGGACTAAAAAGGGCTAAGAAAAAAAAAAGGCAAAAATAGCCCTTGTTCTCAAGTAGCTCACAATCTGAGGTGTGAAGACACACAAACAAATAACAAACTGTATACAGAATAAACTGGAAACAATCTCTGAGAGAGAAGGCATTAGCATTAAGAGGGATGAGGACAGGCATCTTTTAGAAGGTAGGATTTTAGCTGGGACTTGAAGGAAGCTAAGGGAAGCCAGGAGGAAGAAATGAGGAACAAGAGAATTCTAGGTATGGAAGGATCAGTGAAAATGCCTGGAGTTAGAAGCTGGAGTGTCTTCTGTAAAGAAAAGCAAGGAGGCCAATGTTAATGAATCACAAAGTAAAGCATATAAGAATACTGGAAAAATTGAAGAAGGGCAGGTTATGAAGAGTTTTTGAATGTAAGGGTATTTTATATTCGATCCTGGAGGTGACAGGGTGTTACTAGAGTTTATGTCAAAGATGTTATATTATTACTTTTTTTGTTTTTTTTGTTTTTTTGCTTTTTGGAGGGGAAAGACAGGGCAATTGGGGTTAAGTGATTTTCCCAAGGTCACATGGCTAGTAAGTATTAAGTGTCTAAGGCCTGATCTGAATTCAGGTCCGCCTGACTCCAGGGCCAGTGCTCAATTCACTGCACCACCTAGACACCCCCAAGATGTTATTTATTAAAGTAAAAATAACAGGAGTTGGCAACTGATTGGATATTAAGGGGAGAGGGTGAGAGTGAGGAGTTAAGTGTGATATCCAGTGAGCCTAAGCAATCAGAAGAATGATGGCGCCTTCAATATTAAAAGAGAAGTTCAGAAGTATGGAACATTTTGGGAAAAAGATATTTGGATATGTTAAGTTAAAGATGTTGATAGGATTCCAGTGAGAGATGTTTAACAGGCAGTAAAAGGCAACTCAGCTTTAAGAGAGAGATGAGGGATAAACAAACAGATCTAAAGATAATCAGTGTAGAAAATAACTAAATCCATGGATCTAATGAGATCACTAAGTGAAACAGTAGAGAGGAAGAAGGTCCAGAAGAGAGCTCAGGGAGACACTCAAAGCTAGTGAGTGCGATCTGGACAAAGATCTAGGAAAGGAGAACAAGAAAGATCAGTTAGATAAACAGGGGGAGAATCAGGAGAGAGCAGCATGATGAAAATCTAGAGAAAAAGTTTATCAAGGAGAAGAGGAGATGACTGACAATTATAAAAGATGGAAAGGTCAAAAAGGATAAGAAGTGAGAAAAAGTCATTCGATTTGTCAATTACAAGATCCTTAGTAACTCTGGACAGAGCAGTTTCAGTTGACATAAAAAACCAGACTACAGAGTACGAGGAACCTAAGTGGAGGCATCAATGGCTTTCTCAAGGACTTTAGTAGCAAAAGAAGATATGGGAGGATAGCTAATAGGGATCGATGGATCAAATCAAGTTTTTTTTTTGAGCTTAGGGAAGAAACGGGCATGTGCATTGGCAGTAGAAAAGCAGATAGTGGACATAAGAGGTTGAAGATAAGCATGAGAGTCAGGATTATAAATGGGGGTAAACTTTTGGAGAAGATGAATTGGAATGAGATCACCTGTACAGGTAGAGGGGTTTGCCTTAGTAAAGATAAAGGGTCATCTCTTCATGTGAGACAAGGTTTGTAAAAGAGGAAAGGAATAACAGCAAGCATCTAGGCAATGTCAGGTAAGAAAAGGGAGCTCTTAGAAAATGGCCTCAATTTTTTTCAGCGAAATATAAGCCAAGGTTCTCAGCTGAGAGAATGGAGGAGGGGAGCCACAGGAAATTTGAGGAAGGATGAAGATTTGGAAGAACACTATGGTGAGTGTAACAATGTTTCAATCAGAGAGGTATGAAAGGACTACTTTCTGAAACAAGGTCTCAGTTGAGGTTATGTAATAAATTGCAGAGGCCCCTATTCAGCCTGGTTCTTAATTTTCTCCAATTTTATTCACTAGTACTGAATAGGAGCTAAGGCTAAGTGGATGGTAGGTGAAATCGAAGATTGAGGTTTAACAGGGCAAAATCAACAACAGGATATGGGGAAAAGGGACTCAAGAGAAAAAGTCAGTGTAGAGTTGAATCGATTTATCAAGGGGTAAAGATTAGGAAAGGGAGGAAAGTATAGTTAGTGCGTGGGTGATGACTTGGAAAAGAACATGGAGTAGAGGAACTGGAGGTCTTGGTTTGGATGAAGACCAAGGTCTTGGGTTATACAGCAGAGGCAATGGTGGAATGACAGAGTGATCAGATAAGAGAATTAGTTAACAAACATGGAAGTGGTACACTTATTATTCAAGATTAAGAGTATGTCCATCTCTGTGTGTAGCTGAGGTGGAGTGGGGGGTACATAGGTCTTGTGAAATGAGTAAGTTGAGAACCTGGGGGGGTATTTGAAGGAGTATCAAATATGTATGTTGAAGTCATCAGAATTCTCTTCAGGGATCTCTGGGTATGGCTCAAACCAGAGACCAGCAAACTTTCAGGGTACCCAAAGTGGTCTGATTATTGTTCTTCTAGTCTGAACTTTCAAATTCCTGATTGCAGACTGGTTTTCAGAGACAAAATACAGACTTGCTCTGGTTGGAATTTCTGTACAACGCTTCTTGTCCCAGCCCTTGTTAGCTAGCTGGAAGGTTCTGTGAGTTCAGCGGAACAGTTGGAGGCTCCCCTTTGGTCTCAGGCCCCCAGCTGCACCTCAGATTGGACTTGGGACTGAATATGAGATTCAACTCCAGCATCAGAGCTTCACAGTTATTGGCTGACTCCGGTGTACTCTCCCTGCAAAATCAGGCCCAGTCTGAGGTATCCACAATCACCCCTTGCTGAAGTACACAGCTGCAGGCTCCAGTGTAGTTCCTGTGCTAGAAGGCTTTACATAGGATCTTCCTGAATGGAGCCCTTTTCCTAGTGCCCATGGCTACTACTCTCCTATCCTGACCTGAGTTGGAAAAATTACGGTGTTTTTTTTTGTTTTTCTTGTGTTTTCCAATCCCTACACAGCTTGGTATTCAATCTAGATTTTTGTTGGAGCAGGTAAGGAGAACTGGGAAGGGAAGAGAGAAGGGAACAAGCACTTATTAAGTACCCACTATGTTTCAAGCATTGTGCTAAGTGCTTTACAAATATTATCTCATGCAAAAACTTAAAACAGTCATGTGAGGGAGGAGCTATTATTATGCCCATTTTACAGATGAAGAAACTTAGGCAGATAATGGTTAAGTGACTTGCCCAGGATCACACATCTAGTTGAGGTTGGATTTGAACTACTTCAGATTCTTCCTACTCCACCATCCTTGCTGGTCTTGTTTCATTTTTATATTTGTATTCCTGGTATCTAGCACAGTGTCCGGCACGTTAATAGGTTCTTAAGTCACTTAACCTCTGCCTCATTTTTCTCATCTATAAAATGGGAATTATAACAGCACCTATTTCACAGGGTTGTTGTAAGGATCACATAAGATAAATATTTGTAGAAAGAGTTTAGTGTAGTGGAACATAACAAGCACTGTGTAGGTGTTTATTCCTTCTCTTTTCTTCCCCCTTTTAAGAAACTGGTTTTGCAAGTAATAAGTGTATACAAGACGTTCCAAATAGTCTTAATGCCATTCTAAGTTTCAATAAGTTATTAAATAATGACTTATTAAAGCTTAAAATGCCATTAAGACTTTCTGGAACACTCTGTATATGCAGGTCTTCATGCATGAACATATCATCTGTTTCTAAAGGAAACAAACTACTTACAGCTAGATGGTGCCATGGGCAGAGCAAACACTTAATAGCTCTGTGACCCTGGGCAATTCACTTAATTTCTGTTTTCTTCTATTTCCTCAGAGCACGTATCTCAAAAAGGCTGTTAGAAGATAAAGTGAGATACTATTTGCAAGTTGCTTTACAAATTTACAAGTATTACTGCTCACTGTTATTATTACTGTTGCTGATGATGTTGCCTTGTATAGCACATGATGTGAAGAAGGAAACTATAATTTGAACCAAAGACACAGAACTGAAAGCAAACAGAAACATGTTACCCACATACATTCTTATATAAATCAAGATCTAATGCAGGGTTTCTTAATTTTTTTTTTCCATTCACAACCCTTTTGCCAGTTTCAACAGTGTTCCTTAATGTTGTGTGACCTGAGGGTATATACGGTGCAAACTATGCACACTATGTGTTCAGAACCAAAGCCACAGTGAAGTTACACAATGCAACACAGGCAAGCACTGCCATATTCAGTATGCATTAGACTTTAAATTAATTTTTCTTTTAATGCTGCCAGATTTTTCATGACCCCATATGGGTTGTGTGTGACCCACAGCTTAAATAGCACTGGTCTAGTCAACAAGAAGAATCATACAAGATTCCAAAGTTGCACTTTACCTGTCAATACACTGAGCAGCCAGGCAGGCAGTGGTTAGAATCTCTTTGATGTGAGTCAACCAATTAGAAGCCTCTAATTTGCTAAGCCACCGGTCCATGTTATGTGATTGGTCATTACAGGCTTCTACAAGTTTTATCAAGCTCTCCTGAAGAATATGATACCTTTTGGGGAAAACAAAAATAAACAAATCAGATTGTTATTAAAAAATAGTTGACTTTTACAAAGTACTTCAAAGTTTACAAGGCATTTTACATGTATTATCTCATTTGATAATGTAGAAGTACATTAAAAACTTTTTTTAGTTCAACTGAAAATATTAAGAAATAAACATTTCTCTAGTAACAGTGGTTCTTAACTTGGGGTCTATAAGTTTTTTAAAAAAACATTTTGATAACTGTATTTAAATATATTTGGTATCCTTTGTAATCCTATAAATGTTGCTTTAGGAATTTAAGAACATTATGTCGAGAAGGGACCCATAAGCTAGGAAAGGGCTCCATGATACCAAAAATGTTAAGATTACTCACTTTAGTTTAAAATTCTCTTTTCCCTTTAGGAAAATGTATAAATCATCAAAAAGCTAAGGCTCTGGAAAAATGGCAACCAGTCTTAGAACAAAAAAACACACTTTTAATTAAAATCACTGCCTTCTTTATTCCTTGAAGGGATGAGCATTAAGACACATGTAAGGGCAGCCCCCTCTTTCTCTCCAGATGATTAAGGTACTGAACTCAGGGAGATCCCTTTGATCACTGCAGGAGAACACTAGCTGGGGTGGGCAAAGAAAGAAATTAATAATTCTAGGAAAACGTTAAGTGACTGTTATTTTATTATATAAAGCAGAATGTTAACCCCAAATGCTATTTTAACAGAATGTGACCTTTTCCTTGTTCTATATTCCTATAAATGTTACCTCAGATTGTCTTGTGGTAGAGAGAAGTCTGATAGAATAGGGATACTATGTCAGTTTGGTTATTTCTTGCTCTGAGCTAGAAATGCTTGGATTTAGAATAATGTTAAATTAATAAAATTGTTTCTGGCAAAACTGTGCCTAAAATGTATAGTACAATATGAATACTTTTCTTTGACAACTTACAGCTACCCTTCGGGCAGTGATATGACACAGCGGTAGATAGAGCACTGGACCTGGAGTCAAGAAGAACTGAGCTCATATCCTGCCTCAGACACTAGCTGTGTGAACATTTAACCTGCCTCAGTTTCTTCATCTGTAAAATGGGGGATGATAATAGCACCTACCTCCAACTGTTGTTTTAAGGATCAAATGAGATATTTGTAAAGAGCTTAGTAAAGAGGGGGATATCTGCAGCCTGGAGGCCACATGTGGCCTTCTAATAAAGTATATATAGGACATTCAAATTGTGTTAATGCCATTTTAAGTTTCAATAAGGTATTAAAAATGATTTCTTAAAGCTTAAAATGCCATTAAGACTTGCATATGGTTTTCTGACAGAATTCAAGTTTTATAGGACAGATCCTTTTATTAAGGGAATTTGTTCTGTGAAATTTGGATTCAGTCAAAGGGCTACATTTGAGGGCCTAGAGAGGGCCACATGCAGCCTTGAGGCTGAAAGTTCCTGACCCTAGTTTAGTACAATGCCTGAAACATAGTAAGTACTTAGTAAATGCTTGCCTCTTTCCTACTTCTTTCCTCCCAGGTGCTATTATTATTCCTATATTACAGATAAGGAAATTGGGGCTCCAAGATATTTACTCCACTGCTCAGTCACACAAGCTATTAACCCCTGGAAGGAGGCTAACAGACTACCTTTATCAGTTCTGTCATAAGAACCATTAAGAATAAGGATCCAAGTACCAATACCAAATACATCGGCATAAGTGCTCAAATGCATTAGCAAAACTTCCCATTCTGAACCATCTGGGAAAAATTTTCTGCACCTGAGATTAAAGCAAAGGCCCAGTGCTCCCTCACTGGCCTGGGACCATCAGCCCAACCATTAGGCAACCATAGCTATTTCAGATTTCCCTGATGTTCTTCTGGCTCCAATGCCTATCAGTACCAGATGTCTGGGCCAGTGGCTTTCACCACACTTTATTCAGAAGTTTTAGCAAAGATGGACAACAGGTAAGAAGCCAGTTAATTATAAAAGTAGGCAGTGAGTGGGACACAATAACACACATATGTAAACTCTCTGTCTTACAGCTTTGGAATTTATTAACAGTTATGTGTGAAGATCAAGATGAATGTTGTGGTAATGAGGATAGGTTGCTGTGTGTTTGTCCTTTGTTCTCAAAGAGGACCAGGACATCAGAGAATGATGACATAATTTGCAGGTGATGCGGTTTGAGTGTGGGAGGGCTGTACAATGAGTTATGAGCATAAGGACTGTATCAGAAAAAGGAATAAAAATAAGCCTTGACACCGTTAGCACCTGTGATGTGCTCTTATCACCTCCCATTTTATCAAATACTGAGAGAGTCAACAGTACCACTTTGGGTCTTTTAAACAATTATGTAGGGGTTTGTTTGAACAAGCAATTTCTAACTAATTAAGAACACACCTGTCATGATTACCTTTTATTTTAAAAGACTCTATTACCTTCTCCAGTAAGTTTTACCTCTCAATGGACTTGTGGATGCGTCTCCACTGAGGATAATGAGCCTCCTGCTCAAAACCACCCCCTTTAGCTCTCGCTTGTTGAGCCACATTTAGAGATCGGGTGTCAATAACGTAGCCTCGTTTTCCTGGACGAAGGGTAGCATTTATAAGTTTTTCATCTTCTTTGCATCGTCTCCCATTGGTGCCCGTGAGTGGTTGACTACTCCGGATTATTACCTAGAAAGGACAGTAGAGTCTAAAATTCAAAAAGAGACCACAGAGTTGACCAAAAAAAAAAACGAAGTGGTGAGTTAGCTGAACTGAAGAATAACATGTCGAAAAAGTTCTTATGAGAGGAGGAAGAGAGACAGAGTATATACATATAGAGTATGGTTTAGAAAAAAGATGAGAAAGCATTATACCTAATTATTTATCAAGCTTTGAATAGGGAAAGGTACTGGACTTGTGATTTCCTTGGTGCAGGGAACTCCCAGGAGAGGAAACTCTCTCTACCAATGTAGGTTGGCACTTAAAAGACTTGCCTACAGTAATGAGACATTAAGTGACATATCCAAGGTCACACAGCTATCACAGAGGAGGAACTCAAACCTAGGGTCTCCTGGCTTCACAGCTAGCTCTCTAGTATACCCAAGCTGCTTCTCAAGCTTTGGAATATAAGTCAAAAGACACATGTTCTGGTTCTGATTTTGATAGTGACTTATTTTTACTACGAATGGGCTTAAAACTGAAAGAAAAAATGTCCCATTTATATTTTTCAACATATAGCCAAATGTGAGATAACAGAAAGAGTATCTGCAATCCTTACAGACAAGCATTATTCAATTAGAAAACATCCTTTACACTAGACTAGAAAACAAATACACACACATATAGACATTTCTTACCAGCCCACTGTCTTCCATGAAGAGCGTGAAGTAGTAAAAGATAACATCAACCATCACAAATACTCATTTGACATGGATTTGTATCCATGGGATAATGTCTACTTTAGGAAAAGGAAAATTATCCATTTGTTGTATTTAAGACAACCATTTTCTAGAGCACTACATAATTCTAATAATTAAAATACTTGAAAATAGGTTTAAATCATTACATCAGTTTCTTAAAACTAACAGATTGAATGCAGTTTACTCACTTGGCCAGGCCTCTTAAAGGGTACTTCTTTGTGTTGTGCTCACAAGTGAACAAAATCTGAGCTTGAGAAGTAGAGAATGGATTGAAAAGTATACCCTGACCCCAGAAACCAGTCTGCAATTGGGTCCCTAAAGCCCAAATTTGGAAGGTAAGAGGAGGAATGATCTGGAATAAGGGTGAGAAAACTATGGCCAGAGTGCCAAATTAGCTCATGAGGTAAGAACCTTGTTTTTTTTTACCTTTTTAAATACAATAAAATATTTAAAAAGAAAAAAAAAAAGGCAAAAATTAGTCTCTGTTCATGGGCCCAGCAGGATTTGACCTTTAGGCTGGTTTACTCACCCCTAGCCTACATAATCACAGAAATCTGAAAGGGTTAAGAGGGGAAAATACCAATGGTCATGAAGAGTATGAGATTCTTTAGGAAAAAAGCCAAACTCACCATTCCATTTTTTTCATGGTAATAACTAAGTACTGGGAAGCGCCCGCCATGACGAAATGTAGCCACTTTCTTGAGGGCCTCATCATCAATGCAGCTGGGCACAGTGACAACTGGAGGGTAAGAGGGGCAGATGGCAAAATCCTTATTGACATAGCTCAGCCTCCATTCATTGGTCTGTAAAATATAAATGAGAACCTTTCATGCCTGTGAAATGTACCTTTCATGGAAATCTAAATGTCACATAATAAAAGCATCATAAGAGCTAGAAAGTGACACTACAAATTCCCAATCCAAAACTCTATTTGGGAGGATTCCTTTGTATGCCATCCCGTCTCTGCCTCAATA
>JAQQSW010020302.1:0-10881 GCA_028646575.1 Pseudocheirus occidentalis | reverse complement strand
CATAGTTCTAAATTGCTGTCCAGAATATTTAGATCAGTTTGCAACTCCACCAACAGTACATTAGGGTCCTAATTTTCCCTCATCCTCTACAACATTTATCACTTTGCTGTTTTTGTCATATTAGCCCACCCAATAGGTGTAAGGTGGTACTTCAGGGTTTTCATTTGCATTTATTTAATCAATAGTGATTTAGAGCATTTTTATATGACTATAGATAGCTTTAATTTCTTTATCTGAAAACTGTCTGTTCATATCCTTTGACCATTTATCAGTTGGGGAATGATTTGTGTTCTTATAAATTTGACCCATTTCTCTTTATGCTT
This sequence comes from Pseudocheirus occidentalis, assembly GCA_028646575.1. Taxonomy (NCBI): domain Eukaryota; kingdom Metazoa; phylum Chordata; class Mammalia; order Diprotodontia; family Pseudocheiridae; genus Pseudocheirus; species Pseudocheirus occidentalis. Next base: position 10,558 of record JAQQSW010020302.1, on the reverse strand, counting down.
TAGAAATGGGACCTTTATCTAAGACACTGTTTGTAAAAATTGTTTTCCAGTTTTCTACTTTTCTTCTAATCTTGGTTTCGCTGGCTTTGTGTGAAATCTTTTTTTAAAAATTTAATGTAGGAGCAGCTAGGTAGCGCAGTGAATAGAGCACCGGCCCTGGAGTCAGGAGTACCTGAGTTCAAATCCGGCCTCAGACACTTAACACAAAAAGCTAGCCATGTGACCTTGGGCAAGTCATTTAACCCCAACTGTCCTCCAAATAAATAAATAAAATTTAATGTAACCAAAAATGTGCATGTTGCATTTTATAATGTTCTCTGCCTCCAGTTTGGTCATAAGTTATTCCCTTCTCCATAGATCTGACAGATAAACTCTTTTTTGGTTCCCTAATTTGCTTATAGTATCATCTTTTATGTCTAAATCATGCATCCAATTTGACCTTATCTTGGTATGTGGTGTAAGATGTTGGTCTATACTTAGTTTCTGCCCTTCTATTTTCCAGTTTTACCTGTCATTTTTGTCAAATACTGAGTTATTATCCCAGAAGCTCGTCTTTGGGTTTATCCAAAAGTAGAGATCATAGTCATTGACAACTGTGTTTTGTGTACCTAACCTGTTCCGGTGATTCACTACTTTATTTCTTAGCCAGTATCAAATAGTTTTAATGATTGCTGCTTTATAACACAGTTTTAGATATGGTGTGGCTAGGCCACTTTCCCTTGCATTAATGCCCTTGATATTCTTGAACTTTTGTTTTTCCAGATGAATCTTGTTATTATATTTTCTAGCTCTATAAAATAAGTTTTAGTAGTTTAATTGGTATGGCATTGAATAAATAAATTAATTTAGGTAGAATTGTCATTTTTATTATATTAACTCAGCCTAAGCATGAACAACTGATATTTTTCTAATTATTTAGATCTGACTTTACTTGTTTGAAAAGTGTTTTATATAGAGTTCCTGGGTTTGTCTTGGAAGGTAGACTACCAAATATTTTATAATGTCTATAGTTTTTTTTAATGGAATTTCTCTTTTTATCTCTTGCTACTGAACTTTGTTGATAATATGTAGAAATGCCAATGATTTTTGTTGGTTTATTTTATATCCTGAAACTTTGCTAAATTTGTTCATTATTTCAAGTAGTGTTTTACTTGATTTTCTAGGATTCTCTAAGCATACCACATATCATATGTGAAGAGTGATATCTATGTTTCCTCATTGCCTGTTCTAATTCCTTCAGTTTTTTCTTCTCTCATTGCTAAAGCTAACTTGTCTAGTACATTATTGAATAACACTGGTGATAATGGGCAGCATTATTTCACCCCCTCATCTCATTGTGAAAATGTCTAGCTCATCCCCTATAATGGTAATGGAATCTAAAGATCTTCCACTCCCCTTGAACTTGCTGATGTAGCAGGAAGGGATGGGGCAGGAAGACGCTGGAGCCAAGTAGGAGCCAGGCTGGAGCTAGCACAGTGACTGGAAGCGGTGGTGTGGAGGGGTGAACTCCTTTTTTGGAGCCAGCCAGAACTTATACTAAGGAATCCTGCTGAGGACTGCTAGTGACAGGAACTGCAGGGATCCGGAGCTGCTGGGAGCGATCTGCATGGAGACTGAGCAGTTACTGTGAGTGAGGAGAGGAGGATATTTGCTTGAGGTAGCCTGTTCTGTTTTGAAGGCTTGAGAATATGGGTGTTTACTGCATTAACTATGTGTGTCAACTCCGTGGCTACTGTGATGACTTTGATTTTCTGGTTTTAGCCCTTTGTTGTCTGGTATTTGGATAAATGTTTTAGCTATGGCCCCCATGTAGAGAGCCTGTTACATTTTGTGTTTAGTAACCATATCACCATATTTATAGTTACCGTAGGCATTGTGAATACTGCATTGTTGATAAATCCCCACTGCATATAATACTTGCTGATGGTTTTAGATAGATGCCATTTATCCTCTTAAGGAAAACTCCATTTATTCCTATACTTTTTAGTATTTTTATAGGGATGTGTGCTGTATTTTATCGAAAGCTTTTTCTGCATCTATTGATATTATTATATGATTTCTGTTAATTTTGTTATTGATATGGTCAATTATGCTGATAGATTTCCTAATATTGAATCAACCCTGCATTCTTAGTATAAATCCCACTGGTCATATTGTATGGTTCTCATGAGAAGTTGCTGTAATCTCTTTGATAATATTTTATTTAAAATTTTGCATCTATATTCATTAGGAAAATTGGTCTAAAGTTTTCTTTCTCTGTTTTGGCTTTTCCTGATTTAGGTATCAGCACCATATTTGTGTTGTAGAATTCATTCTATTTTTCCTAATAGCTTGAAAAGCACTGGAATTAGTTATTCTTTAAATGTTTGGTGGAATTCACTTGTAAATCTATCTAACCCTGGAGATTTTTTTCTGAGGAAGTTCTTTGATGGTTTCTTCAATTTCTTTTTCTGTAATGGGGTTATTTAAGTATTTTATTTCTTCTTCTGTTAATCTGGAAAATTTATATTTTTGTAAATATTCATCCATTTAACTTAGATTGTCAGATTTATTGCTGTACAGTTAGGCAAAATAGCTCCTAATTATTATTTAATTTCCTCTTCATTGGTAGTAAATTCATCCTTTTCATTTTTGATAATGGTAATTTGGTTTTCTTCTTCTTTTAATTCAAATTAACCAAAATTTATCAGTTTAATTTTTTTTCATAAACCAGTTCTTATTTTTATTTATTAATTCAATAGTTTTCTTAACTTCAATTTTATTAATTTCTCCTTTGATTTTCGGAATTTCTAATTTAGTATTTAATTAGGAATTGTTTGTTTGTTTTTTGGTTTGTTTTTTTTAGCTTTTTTGTTGCATGTCCAATTTACCAATCTCCCTTTTCTAGAGAAATAAATAAACAAAATACATTTTATTCATGTAAACATATAGAGATATAAAATTTCTCCTGAGAATTGCTTTGGCTGCACCCCATAAGTTTTGGTATGTTGTCTCATTTTCATTATTCTCTTTGATGAAGTTATTGATTGTTTCTCTGAATTGTTTTTTGACATACTTATTCTTTATGATTAGATTATTTAGTTTCCAATTAATTGTTAGTCTATCTTTCCATGACCCTTTATTTCATGTAATTTTTATTGCATCATGATCTGAAAAAGATGTGTTTTCTGCATGGGATTGCCCTGTCACAATAAAAGCTCTCTATGGTCAAGGTTCTTTTTTGCTTTTTCTCATCTTGTTTACCTTTTTTCCTGGATTTTTAAAGTTGAGTTCTTCTGCTGGAGCACAGGGGGCACTGTCCCAAGCTTCTTGTGCTGGGAACCAAGGGCCTGATGATTAGTTTTGTGCCTTGGAGCTGACAGTTGGAGGCTATAGGTTTCTAGAACCTTATCTGGTGCTGAGCTGGGTCTTAATGGTGGTATCTGGAGTGTGCTGAAGCAGCTGGGGTTTTTCTGTGTTCCATCAGAACTGATACACGTGGCAGTCTGGCCCCTGGAAGATGCCTGTTTACCCTTGGCTGCACTGAAGCATGGGGTAGTCTGCCCACTGGAGAATGCCTGCCCTCCCAGGGCTGTGCTAAAGCACATGGAGGTCTAGCTGCTGGAGGACATCTGTCTGTCTGTTGTACATGGTGGTTCTCCAAATTGGAGCCTGCTAGTTCCCCTGGCTATGCTAAGGGAAGTGGGGGATCCTGGTGTCAATATTTGCCTGCTCTACCTCCCTGGGGCTCAGGGTCTCCTGCTGGTCTGCTGAGGTGGATCCTGCTGCAGGTTCACAGGGACACATTTATTCTGGGTTGCACTCCCCTTTTCATTGAGTGAAACAGACCTTTTTTTCTGACCCTTCAAGTTTTCTGGACCAAAAGACTGCTACACTCCATCTCTCCACTGCCTCTTCTTTTTTTTTTTTTTTGCTTTTTGGAGGGCAGTTGGGGTTAAGTGACTTGCCCAAGGTCACACGGCTAGTTTTTGTGTTAAGTGTCTGAGGCCGGATTTGAACTCAGGTACTCCTGACTCCAAGGCTGGTGCTCTATTCACTGCGCCGCCTAGCCGCCCCTCCACTGCCTCTTCTGTACTGTGATCTGTTCTGGGGTGCTACTTTTTGGTTGTTTGGGGATGAGCATGGGAGAAGGACAGACAGTGATCTACTACTTATTCTGCCATCTTGCCTCCCAGAAGTCTGAAAATCTTTTGTCTTCTTGAATAGTATTTCTTCTGATAAAACCACATCTATTTTTTGATGCTGAGTTTTTGAAAGCGATAAGGACTTTGAGAGTGGTAACTTTTTCCTCTAGATCTTTAGTAACTGTGGCTACTGAGGCAGCAGGGGTTTCACTCCCTGCAGAAGCAGTTACCAGAGAGAGAAAAAGAAGTTTTCCAGTTATAGACAGAGTCTATAACAGTTATAGAGACAGAGTCACAGTGATTTCCATATTTTCACAGTCCTGAACCAGATTTCCATATTGCTTAATGCCAAACCAGAGTCAGGGAGGGTGTACTGATTTCCCAGACACCCAAATCAGCACAATTTGGATATAGGTATAGGTACAATGAAGAAGATCACTTGCTTAGGCTTATAGTGAGGGTCTCCCTCACTGATTAATTACAAAAATGATAACCTGTTTTTCTGTAGGCTTTCGTAATGCAGGATATGAGCCAAGCGTGGGTTGTAATGCTTATATAGTACCTCTAGTATAACCTTGGATACCTGCCTAGTGCACAATGAGCATGTATCATTTATCACACTTAGCAAGGCTAGTTCTCCAAGGACTAGAATTCTTGAAGCTTTTCCAGTTTGGCAAAACCTTCTAGAGGATGGGCCCATTTGACATGGCCTGTGAGACCCTGGTATTTTTTTTTATGCCATTATAAGGCATTTAGAAAGAACTATAGTAGAGATTTAAGGATCAGTTATCAACATTTCATGGTAAAGCACAAGCAGTTCTCACTTTACTAAGTGGACTATCTGCAGACCTCTGTTAAAAGTGATTTTTACCTAATGAGAATTTGACCGGGAATGTGGGCAATGGAGGAATGGAGGGAGGCAACAAAGGGTGTTCCCTAGAGGAATAATTCTAGGTCAAGGACATGTAGGGGCTGGCTACACAGAAGCCAGTACAGGGTAGAGAGTGACCTTGCTGGAACCAAGTGGGAGTGGGGCAGAAACATGGGGGTTGATCACAGACACAGGCATGAAAGGACGGGTGACACATGAAGGCTAGGGATAGACACAGGGTACCCAAGCATGGACAGAGGGAAGACAGACACCAGGGGCTAGACACAGGCCAGTGATCAAAAGAGTCAAAGCTCTCTTCTCTTTGGGTGGTCTCAAGACAAGGCCTAGATTTGGCTGCTACATTGGTGGCAGTTCTTCTGCTTTCCTTTGGAGATTTCTCAGAAAAAAAATTGGTGGTGGTAGGGGCAAGGTTGGATATGGCAGACCCCTGAGGTGAGGAACAGGAGGAGATGGAGACATACAGAGACAGACAGAAGGAGAGAGGGAGATAGAGAGCGCACATACTACTGCACAGTAAAGTTAACATAGGTGTTTTTTTTCCTTTATGTCAGAAGAGATTAGAATTTATTAGTTAACTGAGGGTGTCAATATAAGTCACAATTTCTTTGTATTTTTTTCCCCTTAACAACATAAAACAATCAACTTGATTTGAAAACAGCAACCTGAATTGATAACTGCTTTTTCATTTGAAGAGCTATTTAATTCCTTTTAGCATGTCGTATTTTATTCTGTTCTAATAATGGAAAAATGATGTCAGTTATTGTGTTCATTATATTTTTGACAGCTGCGTAGCATTTGTTCATTTACATATAAACTAAAATATAGGCCATCTTCTTTCTTAGAATATGATTCTATGTAATAATATGTTTTAGATTTAACCTTAGATCAACTGAGAAATGGAGCATTACTGATGCCGTGCCCTACAGCAAACTTCATGACTCCAAATAAAAGAACATTGAGGGCTAACTCTTCATGAGGCCACATGTTCCTTATCCCTATGCCTCACTACCTCTTTATGCTGTGTTTCTACTCTGCACCCCACCTCCCCCATCCTTGTAGATTCTCCATGTATCTGAGAGCAAGTACATCCCTGGTGTAGGATAGAATGCTTTATCACTACTATTCTACCACTGGAGCAAATGCCTTTGTTAAGTCACTGGGTATACTGATTGATTGGTAAGAGCATTTCTCCTTAGACAGCAGATTGAGTTCCTGGGAGCACTGAACTTAGGCCAGTGTAAGTTGGGCAAATAAGCCCTGAAGTGAGTATTTAATATTAGTTACATAGTCTAATCCGTAACTTTTCACAGTAATGACTCAAAGTTCTCTCTGACATCAATGTTTATCTTTATGTCTCCCAGATATGTTGGTTGATACATTATATTTAGGTAGTAGGGGGTGTCAAGCTGTTTTTGCACCAAATTGGTATTTTCTTTTAATTCTAAAAATTTTCTCTAGCTGTAAAATTCTCTTGCATTTCTCTTCCAAGTACCAGTTTTTTGTCCTTTTTCCTGTAAGGTGCTGAATAATGATTCAATTATCAGCAAATAAAACTTAAAATGATTCTTTTTCCAACATGTAGTGTTATTTATTGGAATTCTTAAATATAAGATTGTACTGATAAATAATTTTATGTGTATATATATATATTTATGCACACAAATTTATATACTTGTGTGTATGCATATATAACAAAAACTTTAAAATTTCAGGGGCAGAGCCAAGATGGCAGAGTAGAAACAGCACTTCCATGCTGCTCTGGTTTCCACCTCCTCCAATACAGGTAAAAAAATCAGAACCCACAAAGTGACAGAGAGAAACAAATAGCCTGCTGAAGGAAGCCCAGCAGGCTGGCAGGAAGGGTCCATCAAAGTGTACTAGGAGCGAAGCACAGTCCTACCTGAGCCATAGTTTTAGCCCCAGGTTGGCCCCAACCAGCCATAGCTGGAACAGCCTTCAGGAGAGTAAATCACCAGCAGCTGTAGCAGTTTCCAGACTTCCCAATCCATAAATGGGAAAGACAAAGTAAAAGATCAGTGTAGAACATTGTTGGTCCAGGGGGAGATAGAAGAGCACAGTCCGACTGCTACCCCGAGAGCAAGAAGCGGCAGAGGTGTGGTGGCTGCAGCTGCTGCCACGTGGCTGCATCAGAGCTCCTGGCCTGCAGGAGGGCCAAGTGACCATTCAGAGGGTAATCACTCTTGCTTTGACGTTCTTTGATCCAGATCACAGTCTTAGGCAGTGGTCCTGGGGTGTGTGGGGGCTGTAGAGAGGATGCCCATCTAATAGATCTGGCAGCTGCAAAAAACCCAGCAATTTGGGACATAACTCTCTCCATTCTGGAGGCAGAGTCCTACTGTGGCAAAGAGCTCAAAAGTCAAGTAATTGGGTGCCAGTATGAGCAAGCAGAAGAAGCACAAACATACCATAAAATCATTTTTTGGTGACAAAAAGGATCATGGCTTAGAGTGGGAGGAAGACATCAAAGTCAGAATTCCTGCATCAAAAACTTCCAAGAAAAATACGAACTAGTTACAGGCCACAGAGGAGTTCAAGAAGGACCTTGAGAATCAAGTAAGAGAAGTGGAGGAAAAAATGGGAAGAAAATTGAGAATGATGCAAGAAAATCATGAAAAGTGAGTCAACACGCTGCTAAAGGAGACCCAAAAATACAGTGAAGAAAATAACACCTTAAAAACTAGACTAACTCCCATGGCAAGAGAGGCCCAAAAAGCCAGTGAGGAGAATAATACTTTAAAAAGCTTAATTTGCCAAATAGCTAAGGAATTTCAAAAGCATACTGAAGAGAATAACTCCTTCAAAATTAGATTGGAGTAACTGGGAGCTAGTGACTTTATGAGAAATCAAGATACTATAAAACAGATCCAAACAGTTGAGAAAATAGAAGGCAACGTGAAATATCTCATTGGAAAAACTACTGACCTGGAAAATAGATCCAGGAGAGATCATTTTAAAATGATTAGACTACCCGAAAGCCATCATAAAAAAAAGAGCCTAGACACCATATCTCAAGAAATCATCAAGCAAAATTGCCCTGATATTCTAGAACCAGAGGGCAAAATAGAAATTTTTTTTCAATGATTTCAACGATCACCTCTTGAAAAAGGTCCCCAAAAGAAAACTCCTAGGAATAGTATAGCCGAACTCCAGAGTTCCCAAGTCAAGGAGAAAATACTGCGAGCAATCAGGAAGAAACAACATGAATATTGTGGAAACACAGTCAGGATAACATGAGACCTAGAAGCTTCTACGTTAGGGGATCAAAGTACTTGGAATATGATATTCTGGAGGTCAAAGGAGCTAAAACTAAAACCAAGAATCACCTACCCAGCAAAACTGAGTATAATGCTTCAGGGAAAAATATGGTCATTCAATGAAATAGAGGACTTTCAAGAATTCTTGATGAAAAAAACCTGACCTGAACAGAAAATTTGACTTTCAAATACAAGAAGCATGAGATGGTAAACAGGAAAAAGAAATAGTAAGTAATTTGAACTATTTACATTCCTACATGGAAAATGATCATTGAAACTCATAAGACTTTTCTTGGTATGAGGATTGCTGAAGGGAATATGTGTGTGTGAGTATATACATACTTATATATGTATGTATAGGAGGATGTATATGTATATAAATATATATGTGAGTGTGGGCATTTGTATGTTCATGTATGCATAGACAGAGGTCACAGGATGAGTTGAATATGAAGGGATAATATCTAAAAAATAAAATTAAGAATTGAGTGGAATTTATTAGGAGGAGAAGAAAGAGAGTGATAGATTGGGGTAAATTATCTCATATAAAAGAGGCAAGAGAAAACTCTTACAATGAAGGGGAAGTGCAAGAAGGTGAAAGGAAATGGGACAACCTGATTTTTATTGAATTTGTTTTAAGGAGGGAATAACATACACACTCAATTGGGTACCTTACCCTACAGGAGAATAGGGGGTAGGGAATAACAGGGGGAGGATAGAAAGGAGGACAGATTGGGGGAGAGGATAGTTAGAAGCAAACATTTATTTTTGATTGATTGATTGATTGATTTTCTTGTTTACACCACTCATTTACATGAGATTTTGAGTTACAAATTTTCTCCGTATCTTTCCCTTACCCACCACCCCAAAACAGCTATCCCACTGTATAGCCTCTCCCCTAGTCTACTCTCTCCTATGTCCTCCTGCATCGTGCCTCTGACTTTCTGGTAGGGCAGGATAGGTCTCCCTACCCCAGTACCTGTATATCTTAATGCCCAGTTGCATGTAGTTAATAATAATGATTTTATATATATAAAATTAACATTTGATTATAGAAATTAAATTCTTCCTCCCTTGTCACCCACCCCCACTGGAAGAGGACAAGCAATTAAATACAGGCTTTACCTGTTCAATTATACAGAACATCTCCACAGTAGACATATTGTGAGAGACTGATTATATGTCCCTCCTTCCTATCCCGCCCCACCTTGTTCTCTTCTCTCCCCTATCCCTATCCCTTTACAGAAGTGTGTGCTTCCAGCAACCCTCCCTCATCCCACCTCTCATCCCTATCCCCCCTACCCTCCTGTGTGACAAGATACCCAGTTTAGAGTTTATATCATTCTTTCCTTAATCCAAATTCAATGAGCTTAAGGTTGACTATTTCCCTTTTGCTTTCCTGTTCTTCCCCTCTATTATAACAATTATCCCTGTCCCCTTATATATGAGATGATTAACCCCATTCTGTCTCTCCCTGTCTCTTCTCACTCTAATCCTCTCCCACCTCAGAATTTCACCTTTTAAAGTATTGTACCTTCCTAATTCAATTGATCTTGTGCCCTCTTTGTACACATATATAGGCATACTCAGATAAGTGTTCATACACATATGTAAACCCTCCTATATAGACATATGTATATGTATATGTTTGCATACATTTGTGTTCTCTTCACCTATCCTCATATTGAGAAAAGTTTCATAAGGTACAATTATTGTTTTCCATGTAGGCATGTAAATAGTTCAACTTTGATAAGTCCCTTATGATTTCTTTTCCATGTTTACATGGGACGTGCTTCTTGTAATTGAATGTCAAATTTTCTTTTCAGTTCTGGTTTTTTCAGTAAGAATGCTTGAAAGTCCTCTACCTCATTGAATGACCATATTTTCCCCTGGAACATTATACTCAACTTTGCTAGGTAGGTGATTCTTGGTTTTAATCCTAGCTCCCTTGATCTCTGGAATATCATATTCCAGGTCCTTCTGACCCTCATTGTAGAAGCTGCCAGATCCTGACTTATCCTAAATGTGTTTCCACAGTATTTAAATTGCTTCCTTTGGCAACTGTAATATATTCTCCTTGATCTGGGGACCCTGGAACCTGGCTATAACATTCCTAGGAGTTTTCTTTTGGGGATCTTTTTCAAGAGGTGATCAGTGAATTCTTTCAAGTTCTCTTTTGCCCTCTGATTCTAAAATATCAGGGCAATTTTCCTTTAGAATTTCTTGAAGGATGCTTTATAAGTTCTTTTTTTTGATCATGGCTTTCA
>JAQQSW010020301.1:0-10881 GCA_028646575.1 Pseudocheirus occidentalis | reverse complement strand
TCCTACAGGCAGAGTGTGACTTGATGAAGATACTGGCTATGGCTTTGTTGAGCCTTGTCTCCCCAGGAACTGAGATTGCTGAGGGCTTGCCTTGAGTGAAGATGAAAGAAAGGCTTCTCCTTGGCCTTTCTATGATGAGATGTTATCTTGACCTTGTTATGGCTTAAGGATGGATAGCCTTTTGTGCTCTCCTGCTCCCTTTTGGGAAAGTACTTGGTGTTAATGGATGGTATTGTAATTACTTTGAGTCTAGGGGTAGGAAACCTTTGGCCTTTTGTGAGTGCTCTTTATTTATGATTGGAAACTGATCTCCATTTGAGAAGAACTCTCTCCTTTAGAGAAGAGATTTTGACTGACTAAAAGACTGTACTGTCTAGAGGTGGAGTAGTCTGATCTCCATTTGAGAAGAGACTTTGACTTACCTGGACTGAATTGAGAACTTCCTTGTGAAATGTATGAGTTATACCGTATTATGGCTTTTTCTGTTCTGTGAATGTTTGCTGAATAAATGGGGTTTGTTACGCTGGTAATCCGAACCTTGGAAGCTGCCTTTGCTTGGCATTACAACTCAGTTCATATTTTTCTTGGAAGCTTTTGATGAAGGAGTTTTGACTTAGTTGTGTTTTTCTGGTTCCATATGTTGATCCTTTTTGTCCCCAGAAAAAGGATTCTATGATCTGATTTGGCTTCTTCTGCTTACTCATCTTGCCTGCCAATTACTTGACCTTTCAAAATATATATATTTTTAATATTTGATTTTAGAACTTTAAATTTTAAAGTCTAACCCTTCCTCTCTCATTACCCACCCCCACTGGAAAGACAAGCAATTCAATACAGGATGCACATGTGAAGTTATGGACATATTGTGAAAGACTGACTATGTTTCCCTCCTTCCTATCCCACCTCAAAACTTGTTCTATTCTCTACTTTGTCCCTGTCCCTTTACAGAAGTGTGTGGTTCTAACAACCCTCCCCCCAACCTGCCCTCTCCTCCACTATCCTTTTTTCTAATCCCCTTCCCCCCTACCCAATTTAGAGTGTATGCCATTCCCTCCCTTAACCAAATTCAACAATAGTAAGGTTGACTGATTCTCTTTTGCCTTCCTGTTCTTCCCCTCCATTGTAACAGTTATCCTTTGCCTCTTCTATATGAGATGATTAACCCCATTCTATCTCTCCCTGTCTCCTCTTAGGCTATTCCTCTCCCACATCTCAATTTAATCTTTTAAAATATCATCCCTTCCTATTCAATTGATCTTGTGCCCTCTGCCTATGTACATGTATATACACACACTCACACAAGTATTCATATTCATATATACCCTCCTGTATAGACATATGTGTATACATACATACATACATACACATATAAAACACACACACATTTATATTCCCTTCACCTATCCTCATACTGAGAAAAGTTTCATAAATTACAATTATCATTTTTCCATGTTGGCATATAAATAAGTCAACTTTGATAAGTTCCTTATGAATTCTTTTCCATGTTTACCTTCTCATGCTTCTTGTATTTGAGTATCAAAATGTTTTCTTCGTCAAGAATGCTTTAAAATCCTCCAGTGCCCTGAATGACCATATTTTCCCCTGAAACATCGCACTCAATTTTGCATGGTAGGTGATTCTTGGTTTTAATTCTAGCTCCCTTTATCTCCAGAATATCATATTCCAAGTCCTTTGATCCCTTAATGTAGAAGCTGCTAGATCCAATGTTATGCCATGATTGTGCTTCCACAATATTCAAATTGTTTTTTCTTGGAAGCTTGTAATATTTTCTCCTTGATCTAGGATCTCTGGAACCTGGCAATAACATTCCTAGGCATTTTCTCTTTGGGATCTTTGTCAAGAGGTGATTGGTGAATTCTTTCAAGTTCTATTTTGCCCTCTGGTTCTAAAATATCTGGACAATTTTCCTTGATAATTTCTTAAAGGATGATTTCCAGGTTCTTTTTTGGTCAAGGCTTTCAGATTGTCCAATAATTTTAAAATTATCTCTCCTGTATCTATTTTCCAGGTCAGTGGTGTTTCAATGAGATATTTCCCATTGCCTTCTATTTTTCATTTGTTTGTATCTGTTTAACTGTATCTTGCTTTCTCATAAAGTCATTTGCTTCCACTATCTCCACTCTAATTGTGAAGGAATTATTTTCTTCAGTGAGCTTTTGAGATTCTTTTTCCATCTGGCAAGTTTGACTTTTTAAGTCATTCTTCTCCTCATTGCCTTTTTGGGGCTCTTTTGCCATTCGAGTCAATCTATTTGTTAAGGTGTTATTTTCTTCAGTCAGGTTATTGACTCTCTTTTCACGATTTTCTTGCTTCATTTTCATTTCTCTTCCCAATTTTTCCTCCACTCTTCTTATTTGGTTTTCAAAATCCTTCTTAAGCTCCTCCATGTCCTGTAACCAATTCATATTTTTTGGAAGCTTTTGGTGCAGGAGTTCTGACTGTGATGTCTTCCTCCAGTTCTATGCTTTGATCCTTTTTGTTCCCAAAAAGGAATCTAAAGTTGGATTGCTGTTCTTGCTTTTCTTCCTTTGCCTCTTGTGTAGCCAGTCAATTACTTGACTTTTGGGCTCAGTAGAACTCTGCTTTCAGAGGGGAGAGCTTTTTCCCAAATCACTGGGGTTTTCACAGCTACTGGAGCTATCAGGAGGCCACTCTCTCTGCAGGCCCCACCAACTTTGGCTCACTGAAAACGCACCTCAGGACCACTACCCAAGACCATGTTCCTGATCCAGGTAGCTCAAGGCAAGAACACTTAGCCTCTGAATGATTGCTTGGACCCCCTGCAATCTGCAGGTGGGGAGTTCTGAAGCAGCCACATGGAGGCAGCTGCAGGGGCTGCCACACCACTTCCTGCCCTAGGGGTAGTTGGCCAGGCCCACTCCTTTCTCCCAAATTTATCTAACTTCCACTGACCTTTCACTTTTTCCTTGTTTCTTATAGGTTGATAATTCTGGAAACCGCCATAGCTGCTGGTGATCTGCTCTCTGGAAAGTTCCAGCTGTGGCTTGTTCTGGCCTCCCTTGGGCTAACCAGGTTTCAGACAAGGATGGTTTCAGCTCCCAGCACACTGCAATGAACCCTTCCTGTCCACCTGACAGACTGCAGGAGCCTAGTTTTTCTTTCATTTTGTGGGTTCTAGAGCTCTACAATTTGTTTAGAATTATATTTTATAGGTATTTGAGGTGGTTATTGGAGGAGCTCCCAGAGTTCACCTGCTTCTAAGTTGCCATCTTGGCTTCACCCCCAGTTACTTGACTTTTGAGCCCTTTGCCATGATAGAACTCTGCCTCTGAAGTGGAGAGAGAACCATGTCCCAAATCACTGAGGTTTTCACAAATCTTGTCAGAGGAGGGCACCCTCTCTATAGCCACCACAAGCTCTGGCACACTTGTATTTCTCACCCCAGTAACACTGCCCAAGAATGAGACCCCAAACCACCAGGTCAAAGCAATAGTAATTATCCTCTGAATGGTGGCTTGGTCCTCCTATGATCTGCAAGCCAGTAGCTCCAGAGGTAGCTAGGTGGCAGCAGCTGCAGCTGCTCTGCCTCCTCCACCTCCCTGGGTGCAGCTTTGCTCTTCTGTCACCCAGTTCCAACAGAGTTCTACATTGATAATTTAGTTTCTCTTTGGCATTTATGGGTTGAGAAGTCTAGAAACCACCACAGCTGCTTGTGATTCATTCTCCTGAAATATGCTCTGGCTTGTATGGACTGCTGGTTGGGGACACCCCAAGTCTGGGCCCAGGTGGCTCATGCAGGATTTTTCTCAGCTCCAAGTGAGGTGCAATAGAGCGTTCCTGTGAAACTGCCAGGCCGCTTTCAGTGGGATATTTGCTTCTTTCTGTCACTTTGTGTGTTCTGTAGCTCTAAAATTTGTTTAGAGACATATTTTACAGGTGTTGTAGGTGGTTGGTGCAGGAGCTCATGCTACATTATTTTTTTAAATTTTTTGTTTTGCTTTTTGGAGGGCAGTTGGGGTTAAGTGACTTGCCCAAGGTCAGATGGCTAGTTTTTTGTGTTAAGTGTCTGAGGCTGGATTTGAATTCAGGTACTCCTGACTCCAGGGCCGGTGCTCTATTCATTGTGCCACCTAGCCGCCCCACATGCTACATTCTTGCTTTTACTCCCCTATTTTAACTCTGTCCCCTCAACTTCTCGTGATGTTACTTTAAAGTTGATTGGAGGAGGAGGATGAAAAACCTTGGCTTTAGTACTTCCTCCATAGTACCTTCTTCACTCTGTCCCTGAAAGTCACATGAAGGACTTCTTTGGAGCTGGAGTCTGGAAGTCCAGGAATCAAATCAATCTGACTTTCCCCTTATGTATTTTAAGAGATAAGTAAAGGAGGGATACCAGTGGGACGATCAGTAAATCAGTCAACAAGTATTTATTAAGCAGTTACAATTACTCAGAATTTGCAGAATTCATGTCCAAAGTTTAGAAAACCTTAAATTTCTTCTTTTCTTTTTTTGTTCTTTTATGCTTTGTGTTCCAACATGTGCTCAATGGAGCAATTACCTTGATATCTCTGTGCCAAATGACACTGGTGCCAATAAAGGATAAAGGTCACCTAGCTATAAATGAACTATTTTCCTTTTAGTGGTATTTGCCTCTCAGTGGTATTTAATAACTCAGGGGAAGATTGTATCAAACTACCTCTTGAGGTTGAGCTCTGATAAAAAATATTATAGGAGAGACCATGACAGGATTGGTAATAATATATTATCAATGTTATTGTAACATAATGTTGGTCAGGAAACTTTATGTGTGGCATGCCTATTTATAGATTGATAGAGAAGTCAATTCATGAGTGGATTAAATTATTCCTTCAGTATGTATTGCTTCTTAATTTTACTGAGTACTTTCATCATAACAACACTGGGAGGTTGATAATACAAGCAATATTACATCAATTTTATAGCTGATGAAACCACATTAAAGTGTATCTGGCCCTGATTCAACTTTTTAATGGCTTATATAAGGGCGTATGTAATGGACACCCGTGATTTTGTGTGCAATAAATATTAACACAATGTGTTAGTACTTCAGAGAGAGAGAAGCAAATGACTCATCACACTGCAAAAAAGGCACAATACTTATCCTGTTTAGCCCCAGAGAATAGAATAAGAAGAAATTGGTGGGTGTATAAAAAAGGAACAATAAAGAATAATTGTAATGAAAGTCTTCAAAATAAAGCAGTCCCAAAGTCTTGATAGATGACATGTCTGTTTTGATAGGTGATGGCTTAATCGTTTCAGGTTTCCTTTACATATTTATTTTTTGTTATTACATATTTGATAAACTTCAATATTTCTTATGCATAGAAGAAAAAAGGAATTATATATAATGTCATAAATCTTCATATATTTTTAAACGTATGGGTGTGTCTATCTATCTATCTATCTATCTATTTATTTATCTATCTATCTATAGATGTTCCAACATTACACCTTTCTTATCTATGCCTCCTTCTGGAATTCCATTTGTTATCTTCCATGCACTTTTTAAATATTTAATTTACATTTTTCTTTTTCTTAACCTTTTTTTCTCATAACATTATCACTAGGCCCTGCTAAGTCCCAGAACCTTTCCTTCCTGCCAAAAATAAAACACATCATTATAACAAATAAGTGGTCAAGCAAACAAATTTACACAATGATTATGACTGAAAATATGCCTCATTCTTCACCTCTTGACCATCATTTTTATGCCAAAAGCAGGGAGGTACATTTCTTAATCATTCTTCTAAAGTACTGATTGGCCACTGCATTGCTCAGAGTTAATTCTTTCAAGTCATTTTTTTTATGTTGCTGTAGTCATTGTATAAATTATTCTCTAGGTTCTGCTCACTTCACTCTGCTTATATACAAGTACTTCTACCTTTTTTCTGAATCTGTCCCTCTTTTCTATGATACATTTTAAACATATGACAGTCGATTTTAAAATTTATTTTATATTCTCATTTCTTGCTTCTCTCACATAATTGATGTTTAAATGAGACAAGCCTACTTTGACTTCATGATCTACTGGACTCTTCCTGCACTCTTGACTGAATGCTTTCTGTTCAAACTGTCTCCTACGCCTATAATAGACTTCCCCAACTCTCATTCCAATCTCTTTCTTTCAAAGTTCTTCCTTTATGGCTGGACTTATCTGTGTCTTCACCTTTTTCTTGAAGCCTTGTATGAATACAACTCATTCTTAAATTTTTGTTGTATTAGCTATTCAGAAATATGAACTAATCAAAAGTTTTCTAGGTAAGTCACAGGGTTAAATTTAAGTTACTTTTCTTTGCTTTTTCTTTTCATTTGGATCTTAATGATCTACCTAGAGGAAATATATGAAGTGACAAATGGGATAGATTTCAGCTCTGAAGATGTGGGTTCATTTCCTCACAAGTAGTCCTAACAATTATAAATTGTGAAATTTTGGGCAAGTCACTTAACTTTTCAAGTCTTATCTGTAGAATACTTAAACAATCTTATGATTGCTTTAATTGAGAGAATTCTATAATTCTGAAACAATGCAAAATCATTTTTAGGGGCAATTAGGGTTAACTGACTTGTCCAGGGTCACACAAATAGTAAGGGACTGAGGGCAAATTTGAACTCAGGTCTTCCTGGCTCCAGGGCCAGTACCCTATACACTATACAACCTAGATGCCCCAGTGTAAAATCTTTTTGATACTGGCACTTTGTTGTATAATTTGAGATCTGGTACTGCTTGGCTGCCTTCCTTAGCACTCTTTTCTCCTCATTTCTTCCTGTGAGGTTTTTGACCTTTTGCAAATCCAGATCCATTTCATTATTATTTTTTCTAAGTTTGGTAATGGGATCATCATTAAGAAAGTAAATTAATTTCTTCTTTTATTTTGACCCTTATACTTTGTTTTTTTTCTTTTTTCTTCAATAAATAAAAATGAATAATTCCAGGGACATTGAAGACTAAATCCAGAGACTTAGGGAAGAAACACCATCCCTCAGGCTATTGTAATAGTCCAAGCTTGAAGAAATAGAAGCCTGTGCCAAGTTGATGGTAGTACATGTGGGAACATATAGAAGAGATATCATAAAAGTAAATTTGTCATGCCTTACTGACATATTTAATATGGAAGATGAAAGAGAGGGAGAAGTAAAAAATGATACTTAAAATAGGAGCCAGAGTGAGTGGGAGGATGGTGTTGCCCTGCAATAATAGTAAGGAAGTAAGAAAGAGATAAGGATTTTGGGGAAAATATAGTGAGTTTTAAAAAAAAATATGTTAAGTTTAAGGTATCTATAGAACATCCAGTTTGAGATGTCTAATAAATAGGTATGTGAGACTGCAGTTCAAGAAAGAGGTCAAAATTGGATAAACAGATACGAAAATTATCTTCACAGAAATGATAATTGAATCTATAGTATTTGGTAAAACCTCTGAACAAAATATTATAGAACGACTTGGGAATAGAGCCCTGGGGAAAATTAGCATTGGTGGGCAAGAACTGGATAAAGATCCAGCAAAAGCAATTGTGAATGAACAGTAAAAAAAGCAGAATAACTGGGAGAGGAGTGACACAAAAGCCTAGAGAAAACAAATTATCAAGGAGAAGATGCTGATCAACAGTGTCAAATGGTACAATGAGGCAAAGAAGGGTAAGGATTAAGGCCTTTAAATTTGGTGGAGAGATACGCATATTTTGTAGGCAGTAGGAACAGAGTTAATGGAAAAGGAGAGACTGATGATAAGAGAAAAAGCCAAGCTAATAAAGGGGGCACACTACTTGAGAAGACTTGATGGACTGAGATCACTTCTATATACAGAGAATTGCCTTTGCAAAGAAAGGATCGTTTATACTTGTGCATTGTTGGTGGAGTTGTGAACTGATTCAACCATTCTGGAGAGAAAACTGGAACTATGCCCAAAGGGCTATAAAAAAGTACATACCCTTTGACCCAGCAGTACCACTTTGGGGGCTGTATCCCAAAGAAATCACAGAAGTGGCAAAAAGACTCAAATGGACAAAAATATTTATAGTAGTTCTATTTGTGGTGGCAAAGATTTGGAGTCAAGGGGATGCCAATTGGGGAATGGCTGAAGAAGTTGTTGTATATGAATATAATTCAATACTACTGTGCTATAAGAAACAAGAAGCAGATGGACTTCATAATAACTTGGAGAGATGTATATAAACTGATGCTGAGTGAGGAGAGCAGAACCAGGAAGACTTTGTACATGATTACAGACATACCATATGTGTGACAACTAACTTTGATAGACTGGACTCCTCTCAGCAATACAAGAATGGAAGATACCTACAAAAGACTCATGATGGAGAGGGAGATCCACATTCAGAGAGAGAACTACAGAGTCTGCAGATTGAAGCAAACTATTTGCTCTCTCTCATTTGTTTTTTGTATTGTTTTATCCCTTCTTTCTCATTGTTTAGTTCATTGGTTATAATCCTTTATGACATGACCAGTATTCAACATGAAGGTATTTATAGAACTTATATTTGATTATATACCACTATGGGAGGGGAGGGAGGAGTAGAGAGAGGGGGAGAAAATTTGAAAGTCAAGAGATTGTGGAACTGAAATTTGTAAAAATAAACAAACAAACAAACAAACAAATAAATAAATAAAAACAAAGGATCATTTATTTATATGAAACTGCGGTGAAGCAATAACTAACAGGGGAAGACATCTGTTCATGTGAAATGAGGAGGTAAAAAAAGAGATTTCTTAACTAATGGACTAATTTTTCTTAAATGAAATATTAGCTAAGGTTCTAAAAGAATAGGGTGGGGGAGCAGGGAAGCTATGGAAGGATGAAACAGAAGTGAAAAAGTTGCTGAGGGTAATGGGATATTGAACTGGTTACAGATGTTTACAAGGATTGCCTCATGGTAGTGAAAATCTGATGGAGACTACATAACTTAAATTTACAATGGAATTGCTCTACACAATAACAACCTGCATGATAAAAGCAGTATTGTAAAGATAATCAATTGTGAAAAACTTAGTAACTCTGATCAATGCAACCTTCAAAGAACACATTATGTAAAACACTATCTGCTTCCAAACTGACAACTGATTGGACCAAGGGGGCAGATTGAAGCATGTTTTCTCCCTTTATTTTTCTTATTTCTGCCTTCCCCTGCTCCCCAGCCAGGAATGTGGCTAATGTGGAAAAAATGTTTTACATGTATTCATTTGTATATGAAATGTCATATTTCCTGACTTCACAATATTGGGAAAAGAGGTTGGGGGGAGGGAGAGAATTTGTAATGAAAAATAAAAATAAAAAAATGCATTAAAAGGTGCTCTTATGTTATTTTGTTGTAGATGACAACTTTCTTTTTATTACTGACTTTCTTGCCTTGTATAGAGGGGAACTGGACCACTAATTCAAAAAGAACATATATGTTAGGCACTTTAAAAGCATATTTCAAAATTGATTTCCATAATATTTTGATCACCCATATCTTTAACAACAGTGCATTGGTATATCCATAACCCATTTTGTTGATAATCCATCTTGTTGATACATAATTCATTTGTTGTGAATTCCATAATCCATCAAATACTGTCTGTTCTTATCTTTCCCAATTTTCTTGCTGTATGGTTAAACTCCAGAGTTAATTTGATTTACACTGTTCTTAGTATTAGTGATTTGCAGAAAGTTTTCTTTTAGTTATTAAAAGCTTGTGACTTGAAATCTCCTCCAAACCCTCCAGATATCTGCAAAAATGACTCTAAATAAATTCTAGAGCAGCAGAACCCACAATAAGACAGTGTAAAAAAAACGTCCAGCCTAAGATAATCCAGAAGGTTGACAAGAAAGGTCTGATGCACCAGTTTGAGAGAAGAGTACATTCCTTGTGGGCCATACAAACACAGACAGGCCAGAGCAGGGCTCAGAGGACTGAATCACTGACAGCTGCAGTAGTTTCCAGACTTCTCAACCCCCAAACACCAAAGACAACCTAGAAGGTCAGTAGAAAAAGTCTGTTGGCTCTATGTGAGAGAGTAGTGCAGTCTTGTCCCAGCCTTGGAGCAGAGCAGCAGCTGTGGCAGTGGCTACTATTGGAGCTCATGGCCCACAGACAGTGGGGGGATCAAGCAACTGATCAGTGGGGGATTGTAGGGGTATCCTTGAAGGATTCTCTTGCTTTGCCCATGCTTTGATCTGGGTTGCAGTCCTGGGTGGTGGTTGTGG
The DNA here is from genome assembly GCA_028646575.1 of Pseudocheirus occidentalis. Lineage (NCBI taxonomy): Eukaryota > Metazoa > Chordata > Mammalia > Diprotodontia > Pseudocheiridae > Pseudocheirus > Pseudocheirus occidentalis. The sequence goes on along the minus strand of JAQQSW010020301.1, from coordinate 659 downwards.
GGAGAAGAAGAGTGCTAGGCTAGTGTGGAGGAGCTGCTTGTGCTGGTAGTAGAGAGAGAATCCTCCTCACAGTTACAAGGCAAAAGAGAGTGCTTGTGGTCACTCACGTACCACAGCATAGGTCAGGAGAGGAGTAAACACCTATCATTTGATCATACTATCTTGGAACAGTTGTAAATTTACAATTCCCTAAAAGTATCTCTGAAAACATCTCCATAAAACCCCTGAAGCTTGGGACAGTATACCCTCCACTTAGCAAAGAGCTCAAAAGTCAAGTAATTGGATGGGGAAATGAGCAAACAGTAGGAAAAAATATCCTAACATAGATTCTAACTTTGGTTGCAAGGAAGATCAAAAGATAGAACCAAAAGAAGACAACAAAGTCAAAGCTTCTACATCAAGAGCCTCCAAGAAAAAATGTGCATTGGTTGCAGACCATGGAAGAGCTCAAAAAGAATTTTGAAAATCAAGTAAGAGAAGTAGAGGAAAAATCAGGAAGAGAATTGAGTGATGCAAGAAAATCCTGAAAAAAGATGCAGCAGCTTGCTAAAGAAAACCCAAAAAATGTTGAAGAAAATAACATCTTAAAAAATAGAATAAGCCAAATTGCAAAAGAGGTTCAAAAATCCAATGAGAAGTATGCCTTGAAAAAAGAATTG
>JAQQSW010020300.1:0-10882 GCA_028646575.1 Pseudocheirus occidentalis | reverse complement strand
CTATGTTGACATTAGTTATCCTTAAAAAAAACTCCCATTATCCCATATAATGAAATGTATTTTTAATGTATTTTTGCCATATAAGGAACATGAAATATCTTGGGGCCGAATGTAATGTTAATGAAATCAGAAGATCTTCCCTGCCCCTTTCTATTGGCACCTACTAAAGGCACTTAGCACCTCAAAGGCTTAGCTCCTTACTTTCAGTTAACTCCTTGGGAGTAACTCACACCTTATCACCAATGGACAGAGTTCTATACTTAACACTAGGTTACTAGAATCTACTTAACATCTGATCAAACAAATTAATTACCATTACACCATCAGCTAAGGGTTAGGAAAATCCTAAGGACATAAGTGGGTCACTAACAGTTTCAAAGCACACTTCCATTCAGGTAAAATTAAATATTAGTCATGATAGAATGAACTACGAATACAGTCGTTTGTTACTCAGAGGAATTCATAATATAACTGTTGGATAATGAGCATGTAATGGATTCTCAGAGGTGTTCTGAATGTTTCCTAATACATATATTGAATTGAGAAAATACACAGGATAACACACAAAGTACAGTTGTGAGAATACACACACACATACCATGGTTTATCTTACATATGGGATGGGCCATAGAGACTGTTTGAGAGAAATATGTCTGTCATCTCTATATGAGGCTAACCATTTCATAGAAATGGGATTTTCTCTCTTAAGCACTTGGGATGGGAAAGGTATTTTAATGTCAAACATCTTGCCTCACTTCCCCATCACGGATATGCAGGAATAAAGTTATGTGTCAATGCTTTATAATTTAAGTTGAGATGGAAAGAAACAGGAGAGTTTTGCATAACTGATTCATCCGTGCCAAAGGGAATCGGAACTCAAGATTTCAAATGTTAGATTAACAAGAAAAACAGTAACAAAACTATTGCCTCTATACACGAGGGGAGAAAATAACCCACAATACGTGATTGAAATAAATATTAAGTGACATATATATTCATATGTACATATCTGTGCAAATTAATGGTATATTAAATTTTTCTTCATTCAGAAGCGAAATGTTTGGGAACTCAAATAGACTTTTAGGTTCATTAGTTATTGTTTTGGTACATTTTGTACTATCCTTTTATAAGTACAAGAGAAATGATGAGTAAACAAACTGAGATCTGGGATTTCATTTATTTTTTTTTTAAATAACGAATCCCAGGGTAGAGACTAGTGCCAGTTCAATCCAGCCTCCTATACCCCAGGTCCAAAGTCTGTGAAGGTGAGCCTTCATTTTGCCTTGCCTGGAACCAGGCCTCCCCACACCATCTAGCCTGCTTTCCTAGTCATTGTCTTCATCTACCCTTCTCTACTGTCCCCATTCCCCTCTAATCACAAACTCTGCCCCTGAGTCACAGTTACCCACATTGGTAGTATACTAAGGCTTTTTTTTTTTTGGTTTGTGGTTTTTTTAGCGGGTTTTTTTTTTTTTGCTTTTTTTGGAGGGGCAGTTGGGGTTAAATGACTTGTGCAAGGTCACACAGCTGGTAAGTGTTAAGTGTCTGAGGCTGGATTTGAACTCAGGTCCTCCTGACTTCAGAGCCAGTGCTCTATTCACTGTGCCACCGAGCCTCCCCATCATAGTAAAGTTTTTGGCTTCTCTTGCCTCTTTGCAGGCCTCTTCCACCTCCCAGCTATCTTTACAGCACATGCTGCTACCCTCCCCGTGACTCTCTTCTCATGCTCCTCTTTAAACATTTTCTTCCCCTGTGAGCAAGAACCATCTTGTAAGAACTCGCTTATATGTATATCCTCATCCCTTATGTAGTGCCTGAACAAAAACGTAATGCAGTTGATAAATATCTATTAAGTTTCTACTATATACTTCACATACAGTCAGCTGGGTGGCACAGTGAATAGAGTACTGGGCCTGGAATCAGGAAGACCTCTCTTCATGAGATCAAATCTGGCCTCAGACGCTTGCTAGCTGTGTGACCGTGGGCAAGTCACTTAACCCTATTTGCCTTAGTTTCTCATCTGTAAAATGACCTGGAGAAGAATGTGGAAAACAATTCTAGTATCTTTGCCAAGAAAACCTCAAATAGGGTTATGAAGAGTCAGACAGAACTGAAAATGACTCAACAACAACAATGTACATCATTAATTTTTTAAATCCTTTCTATGCTTGATTTTCCAAGATTTCATAGAATCTTTGACTTTATTTATTCTCCAACAAACATTACCGAGTACCCCCCTATGCACTTAGGACCTACCATGCTAAAGGAAGATGGCTTAAACAAGACATTGGACATGCCTTCAGAGAGTTTAGGCAGTGGTTCTCAAACTTCCTAATGCCCTGACCCTTTAAGACTTGTATGTGGGCCTATCTGCATGTTGGCAGACACGCCTGGAGACAAATAGAGGAGCAGCGTCTCAGCACCTAAGAGCATCAGAAATATGTTTCCCAATGGTCTTAGGCAACCCCTGTGACCCAAAGGGGTCGTGACCCACAGGTTGAGAACCACTGGTTTAGATTGTAACAGGGAGATGATAAACAAATGCATCACTAGAAAAGATCTGGTGCTAAGTATTGAAGAGGGGTAAAGGCAAAATGTAAATCAGACCACATTCTCAAGCAATTTATAATCAGGGAAGAAACTTAGTCACAAAAGTACAGAAATCTGTATAGCACAAATGACATGTGAGATATGTATTGTGCAATGAGGGTACATCAAGTGGGGACAGTAAGCAAAGGAGATGGCATTTGAACTGGGCCTTGAGGATGGACAAGTTTTCAACAGGCAGAGATTATAATGAAGGACAGTATTCCGTACAGAAGAAACACCACCAACAAAGACAAAAAAAAAAAGGAATTTTAAGATGTTTTCAGGGAATTTTGCATTTTAGAGGTTGGATCTAATGTAGAATTATCTATAAGGTGTTGAAGGTAAAGATGAAAAAGCTGGCCCCAGAGCCAGAATGGCCTTGAATGACATGCTAAATGAATGTAATACCACGGATCTGATGTGTCCTGGCTAAATGGGAGTTTTGCTATATTTATAAGGTACTTTGATAAATAAAATAATCACAATCATAATAATACTAACAACTCAAATTTACATAATGCTTTAAAGTTTACAAGATATTTTCTTCACAATCCTATAAAACAGCTGGTGCTGACATTATTCTCCCCATTAAATAGAAGAAACTGAGGTTTGTTAGTGATAATAATAAAACCTGACATTGACATGTGATTTTGAGATTTACAAAGCAATATGCATGTGTCATTTAATAATAATCCTATGATAAGTAGATTTCATAGGTATTACTGAACACATTTTAGAGATGTAAAAATATATGAGACATGGAGATATTCTCCACCTATAATCTCTTGCAATCACAGAGCTCATTAGTATTTGAGCCAGGACTTGAACCTTGATTTTCAGAATTCTAGGTGCAATGCTTTCTTCCCAAATGGCTACCCTGGTTAGTCCCTCTTCCTAAATGAATACAAAGAATATTATGCATTTCTTCCTATCTACAGCACATTGACTATATTATGTATCATTTTATAGACTACATGTGCATGTGCATAATACAGAGATTTTATGCCAGCGATCTTTCAAAGACAACCATTTTTAGGAATCACATTGAAACAGTATGATTAAATATATGTGTGTGGAGAGAACCTTCCAAAAATGAATTTTTATTAAAATATTAAATGACTAAAATAATATATGTGTGTATGCATATGTATAAGTTGACTTCATCAGTTGTGCAAATTGAACATCTCCCAGCCCTTGCCAATGATACAATGAGAACCAAACAATCCTGTCAGAGAATTAGCCTGTATAGTGGCAGCTTCACTTTTTATTTTTAATAACCATCCAAGAAGCCCGTTGCCTGGTTACCATCTTCATTTTGTGCTGCGATCTAAAAACGTCTCTGCAGCCAGAAGTTTTCAGTGAGCTGAACACCTAAACTTATGCAATCAAACATCTATAATGATTCAGAATATATTTTACCAAAATGACATTTCTTTTCCCTCCTGATTACAGATTCAGGCAACACACAATTTGCTGAAAAGAATTAACCAGAACACTAAAGAACACGATGAATTTTCTCATGCAGATCTCGGTAGATTTGCCACACAAATATTAGGAAGAAGACCAGTCCAAAAAATACACACACACACACACACACACACACACACACACACATCCCGTATTTCAATTCCCATGGAAACTTGCCAGACTCAAAAGTTCTGGAGACCACAAAATGCTTGACATGGTATTTAAAATCATGTCATAAAATATCATGGGAAAGACAGCTTTCACTGTAGGTTTTGAATGGAAATGTCTGAAATTCCAGTGTCCCAGACCCATTCTACCAAGTCAGATGATCCTGTCAAGAACAAACGAGGGTGAGAGAAGTGGTGATATAAATGAGTTTCACCATTCAATTTAATCAATACCTATTGACATTTATACATTTCACATGCTGCAATAAAGTCTTTGACCTTGGACCACCAATTCAGATTAAGATCAAAAAGTCCAGCTGATCAACTCTGATGATGTCAGTAATAAGTACTTTGATATTTAAAATTATCTAAAGGACAGACTCATTTTTTCTTTCAATTTTCACTGGTTTGGGTGGTATCACAGAGATACAAATTCAGACAGCTGTCTTTATGCTCAATAAGAAAATTCCTTTAATTCAATCTGACTGATACGAGTTTAATGTGATAAACACAGAGAGATGTAACATGTATTTTATTGTTCTCGGCGTGGTGTTGCCATCAGTAAAATACTGACAATATTGTCTGAGTAAGAGCTATACTTAGAATGCTTTTGTACTAAGCAACATGGGATTTTAGCATCACACACAGATTTAGAGTTGGAAAGGGCAGGCACCCCATCAGTGCCCTTTTTAAGCAATAGTAACAATGGGGACAACTTTGTCTCTGCTAATTAGGTGAATGAACTTTGGCACACTGACTTATCTTAATAAAAAGCTTGAAGCAGCTCCTGGGCCTTTTTGCAATATTGGTGTGTGTGTCTAGCTCTGTGTGTGTGTGTGTGTGTGTGTGTGTGTGCACATGCACTCCCCATTAAAGCATTTTTATTTCTACTATGAAATTCATAGGAACAAGGGGAACTATTCATCAAACAACAACAGCTGACATCTATATAGCATTTTAAATTAGTAAAACAATTTATAGACATTATCTCATCTAGGTAGAGCAGTGGATAGAAGCCAGAACTTGGGAGTCAAGAAATCCTAAATTTGATTCCTGCCCAGACACTTGCTAGTTTGCAGAGTCACTTAATCTCTCTGGGCCTTAAGTCCTTCTTCCATAAAATGGAGATAATAACCAAAGATACCCCTCAGGGTTATTGTGAGGTACAACTGAATAAACACATGCAAAGCTCTTCACACACTTTTAAGTGGCATATAAATGTTCGCTATTGTAAACTAAGTACTGCAGGTTTATATACACATGAGTTTTCCAATTAATAAGCCCAGACCCAGAGTAGCAAATGATTTGCCCCTGCATACAGAGGTAGTAATATTGTCTCCTGAGTGTAAGCCAAATGTCCTAATTCTACTTCCAACCTGGTTCCAACAATTCTAATATAGAAAAGTTACCCTTGTGGAGAAAAGGTCCATCATCTTCACCAACACTAAGACACATCACTGGCCATCACTGACAATCAGGTAAGATACGTACATCTATATAGATACAGATATACAGATACATATATACACACATACATGCATACATATATATGTACATGTGTATATGTATGTGTGTACACGTGAGGATGTGGAGAGAAAAGAGATAGAGAAGAGAGAGACAGAGAGTAACATGTCTCAGAGAAGTTTAAATATAACAAAGTCATGCATGTTATAGCAAGGGTATGAACATAAAAGGCCAGTACATGCAAGGATGAATATAAGAACAACCTTGTAATTAGAACATCAAAAAGGCTGAATCCATGATTTGAGACTTGTAAAAGAAATTCTAGAGACTGAAAAGGACTCATTAAAATCTCTTGGGGGGGGAGGGGTTGGAGACAAGATGCTTGAGGAAAAGCAGGGACTCGCTTGAGCTGTCCTCCAAACTCCTCCAAATACCTATAAAACATGACTCTAAACAAATTCTAGAGCAGCAGAACCCACAAAAAGACAGATTGAAAGAAATTTCCAGTCCAAGATAACCTGAAAGGTTGACAGGAATGGTCTGTTGCACCAGTCTGAAAGAATGCAGGACAATGCAAAATGTGCTGCCATAGACTGGGCCTCTGTAAGACTGGACCAGGCATCAGGGGACCAAATCACTGGAAGCTCTGGTGCTTTCTAGACTTCTCAGCCCACAAACACCAAAGACAACTTAGAAGGTCAGTAGGAAATGTCTGCTGAACCTGGGTAAGAGAGGAGCATGGTCCCGGCCCCAGTCCCACAGTGGCGGCCAGCAGAAGAGGCAATTTCTTCTGGAGGTCTCAAGACCCCGGTGGGAAGATCAAGTGACTGACCAGAAGGACATTGCAAAGAGCTCTTTACTGGCCATGGGGATGGATTCTCTTCCTTTGCCTGTGCTTAGATCTGGGTTACAGTCCTGGGTGGCAGTGGTGGGGTGAGGAGGAGCACTGGTGTGATGGAGCTTGTGGAGGAGGTGGAAGGGAAATCCTCCTCACAGTTCCAAGGCAAAAAAGACTGCGTGTGGTCCTAAGAAGTATCTCTGAAAACAGCTACACAAAACCCCTAAAGTTTGGGGTAGTATACCCTCCATACTAGAAGCAGAGTCCTACCTTAATAACAAGTTAAAAAGTCAAGTAATTGGCTGGCAAAATGAGAAAACAGTGCAAAAAACGCCCCACCAAACAACCCTCAGACTATGGAATCTTACTTTGCTGACAAAGAAGATCAAAACATACAACCAGAAGACAACAAAGTCAAAGCTCCTACATCCAAAGGCTCCAAGAAAAAATATGAATTGGTTGCAGTCCAGGGAGGAGTTCAACACAAAGTTTGACAATCAAGTAAGAGAAGCAGAGGAAAGATTAGGAAGAGAAATCAGAGTGATGAAAGAAAATCATGAAAAAGGGTCAACAACTTGCTAAAGGAAATCCAAGAAAATACTGAAGAAAATAGTACTTTAAAAAACAGACTAACCCAAATGGAAAAAGAGGTTTAAAAAGCCAATGAGGAAAAGAATGCCTTAAAAAGCAGAATTGGTCAAATGGAAAAGGAAGTCCAAAAGCTCACTGAAGAAAGTAATTCCTTCAAAATTAGAATGGAACAGAAATCAAGAAATTATAAAATAGAACTAAAATAACAAAAAATTAATAGTTGTTTTCATTGGAAAACAACTGACCTGGAAAACAGGTCCAGAAAAGATAATTTTAAAAATTTAGAACTACCTGAAAGTCATGATCAAAAAAAGAGCCTAGATGTCATCTTTCAAGATATCATCAAAGAAATCTGCCCTGATATTCTAGAACCAGAGGGTAAAATAGAAATTCAAAGAATCCATCAATAACTTCCTGAGATTCCCAAAAGTTAAAGTTCAAGGAATATTGTAATCAAATTCCAAAGTTCCTAGGTCAAGGAAAAAATATTGCAAGCAGCCAAAACAAAACAATCCAATCACTGTGGAAACACAATGAGGACAGCACAAGATTTAGCAGCTTCTACATTAAGGGATCAGGGGGCTTGAAATATGATGTTCCAGAAGTCAAAGGAGCTAGGATTAAAACCAAAAATCACCTACCCAGCAAAACTGAGTATAATCATTCGAGGGAAAAATTGATATTTCATGCAATAGAGGACTTTCAAGCATTCTTCAGACCAGGGCTGAAGAGAAAATTTGACTTTCAAATATAAGACTCTAGAGCAGTGGTTCTAAACCTTCCTAATGCCATGGACCCCTTAATACTTGTACGTGGGCGTATCTGGATGTGGGTGTACCTGCCTAGAGACAGAGGAGCAGTGTCTCAATTCCTAAGACCATTGTAAATATGTGTTTTCTGATGGTCTTAGGTGACGCCTGTGACCCTAAAGTGGTTGTGGCCCACAGGTTGAGAACCGCTGCTCTAGAGAAATATGAAAAGGTAAACAGGAAAGAGAATTCACAAGGGACTTATTAAAGTTGAACTGTTTACATTCCTATATCGAAAGATGATATTTATAACCCATAAGACATTTTTCAGTATTAGAGTAATTGAAGGGAATATACATACATATATAAATACATACATGCATACATATAGATAGATAGATAACACATCCATAATTTATATCTATCAATTTATTGATCTCTCCACATATATATCAGTTGAGTATCGATATCTATCTTACCCTAGAAGATAGTAAGGGAGAAGGGAATAAGAGGGGGAGTGGGAGTGATAGAAGGGAAGGCTGATTGAGGGAGGCAGTAATCAGAAGCAAACATTTTGAGGAGGTACAGGGACAAAGGAGAGAATAGAATAATTGAGTGGTGTTATAGGATGGAGGGAAAATAGTCTTTCAGAACATGACTATTATGGAAGTGTTTTGAATGACTACACATATATCAAACTGCTTGCCTTCTCAATGAGGGTGAGTGGGGAAGGAGCAAAGGAAAGAATGTAGAACTTGAACTTTTAAAAATGAATGTTAAAAATTATTTTTACATGCAACTGGGAAATAAGATATGCAGGCAATGGGGTGTAGAAATTTATCTTGCTCTACAGAAAAATAGACAGGAAGGGGATAAGAGAAGTGGGAGATGGGGGAAAGAAGACAAGGCAGATTGGGGGATTGGGTAATCAAAATGAATGCTGCCTTTGGGTGGGGAAGGGGAGAGATGGGGAGAAAATTTGGAATTCAAAATCTCACGGAAATGAATGTTGGAAATTTAAATTAATAAATAAAAAATTTTGTAAAAGCTCTTTGAGAGCAAGAAGAATATGGAAAGGATATTCCCACTGCTTGTGGGATATGGCCGTATAAATGAATGGTAGAAAGAAGGCAGGGACCGCTACTTTCATCTCATTTTACTCTCAAGGAGAATAATTTTCAAATTGGAAAGCATAGAACAAACATAGTTGAGAAATCAAAAGTAGGAATCAAGTTAATAAGAGCATCTAGGCAAGTTGGATAAATTTAATGGTTCAGGACTTGACAAACCATATCCAAGCATACTGAAAGAACTTGAAAAGTAATTAAAGAAACAATTCTGGAAGTCTGAGAAAACATAGAGAACCTGGAGACTCCTAAATGATTTCTAGATTTTCAAAAAGATTATAAAAGAAGATTCTAGAATAGTAGAATATGATGGTAGATGGTGAACTCTTATGAATTCTAATATTTTGATTACTTAGAAAGGAGGGTGGTCATATTTGGGAATCAAAGAAAATTCACTAAAAACGAGTCATACCAATCTAAATTTAAATCCTTTTTTAAAGGCAATATCAGTATAGTAGATAAGAGCTAGCCTTAGAGTCTGTGAAAACAAGATTCACATCTTGCTTCTGACAGATACTAGCTGGGAAGCCTAGGTAATTCACTTAACCTTTCTAGGCACAAAGAACTCCTCTAAGCATAGAAACGCCAGTGCTCTTCATACTGGGAATTTCCTAATTCAGTGAAATCATAGGTATAATCCTTAGATAAACAGACGAGCAGCCAAAATGAGTGGACAAATCAGTGAACAATAACAGTAGGAGGATGCCATATATTTTGTATCTCCTATTAGGGAAATTGGGATAATTGGGTACACCATAATAACAATACCTCTACCCTCCACTAAAAACCACACTTACCCTTTTCCTTGTCCACCAGTCAATCAGTCAAATAAAAAAGAATTGATTAAGTGCCTACTTTGTGCCAAGCATTGTGCTATGCACTGAGAATACAAAGAAAGACCTAAACAGTCCCTCCCTTCAAGAAAATCATAATCAAATGGGGGAGGTATCATGCTTCCTGGATACACTAAGTGCTCAACAATTTAATTGATCTGATACTGTATATCTGGATTTCATTTGCTAAGTCCTCATAGTTTCTCTATGGCCTTCAATATCTCAGGAATCTGTGATTTAATTAATTACTTCCTCTACAGGGATTCCCTCCATTGATTCATATAACTCTTTCTTAGTAATTTAGCAAGTAAATATCATGAGTCACCTTGGCCCTGCAGCCAACCTAGTAACAGACTTATGAACTTATCTAGGCTTGTCTTGGAATGAGACTAATCTACTTCTTGGGTCAGTTTTTGGAATTTTCTTCACTCTATGATAAAATTGTACAAACTTTTAGAGGACACAATGAGGAGTAGGAATAAGAGCTTTTAATCTAGTCCATGTTGTCAGCACTGTCATCCATTTCAAACCCTTCATTTATCCATCTGCCATCCACTTAAGAGGAATTCTGTGAAAGTGCTAAGCTTTCTATGGTTCTTGGGGAGTGGGCAACCTTTTATCTCCACAAATTTGTCTCTCTTTGGGAGATTGCTTATATCACTTATCTAAAAGGTGGATTTACCCAATAAGAATCAAGACCTACTATAATTTTTTGTTGCTTTACTAAATCAATCAAATGCTCCTTAAAAAAAATTAATTCTCCTTTTCCTATTCCACTATGAGAGCAGACATATCAAGGTATTATATACTGTGTTTTACTATTTTGTATCAAATCAATTCAATGTATACTCTAAGCAATGTATAATAAAGTTTCTTCTGTGTACTTTTGTCCCTGCAGCTTTTCCTTGGGTCAGCCCTTCCCAGGCAGTGTATTAGCATGCTCTGAACCCAGCAGTTCCAGAAAAGATGTAGTTCTACAGTTTAGTGAGTCCACACCATTCCTCCTAAAATGACCAAGGAAGGATTGGAAACATAACAAAGTTCCAACTACCATCCA
>JAQQSW010020299.1:0-10882 GCA_028646575.1 Pseudocheirus occidentalis | reverse complement strand
CCTTTCTTCTCTCTCTCTCTCTCTCTCTCTCTCTCTCTCTCTCTCTCTCTCTCTCTCTTTCTCTCTGTCTCTCTCTCTCTCTTTTTCTCTCTCTCTGTCTCTCTCTGTCTCTGTTTCTCTCTTTGTCTCTCTGTCTCTGTCTCTGTCTGTCTCTCGGTCTCTCTCATACACACACATACATTAAGAATCTATGCTCAAGAGCAAAAAGATTATATAGGTTGAGGATATTCTAGCCATGGGGGATAGAATAGAAGAAAACTAGAACTAGAATGTTATAGGTATAAATAGCAGTATAACATAGGGATCAACCAAAAAATTAATAAACATTTTTAAGCACCTGCTATGTTCCAGACACTGTACTAATGTTGAGAACACAAAGAAAGTCAAAAGACAGTCCCTGGGTACCAAGAATATAATAATCATTAATCTCTGTGGCTAATGTGTAGCATGTGCAAAGGTTCATGAAATCACAATATAATCATTTAGTAGAGCAAAACTATGGCTTATAGATCAAAATAAATAATTTATAATCCATTGAATCTGTTCTTGTATCTTCAGATAGGATACTTTTAAATACATGGGGAAAGTTTCCCTCTTGTAAATTTAATAAACTCCATCTTATTTAATCCAATAAACATTTATTAAGCCCTCACTTTGCAATGCACTGAAGATGTAAAGTTAAAATACAAAACAGTTCCTGATCTCAGGGAGATTATGTTCTGCTTAGGGGATACTACACATACACATACACACACACACGCACACACAAACACACACACACACACTGATAAGTTATCTAAACCAAAAAGATGAAAATGCATATAACCTTATCTTAAATTTCAATATTTAGTTTTTAAAGTAATCTGTGTGCTTACATGACTTGATTGGTGATAAATTCATGTTTTAAATATTTCTTCCATTAATATTTGGATAGTGAGTCTGACCTTTCATTACAGCTATGTGTCTGTCTTCTGAGCATCAGCCTATCTAAGGGTGAGGCTCATTACCAAAATAACTATTGTGTTGAACCTTTGACACACTATGATTGGCAGCTAGGTCACCTAGTAGATTGATTACTGAACATTGAAGACCTGAGTACAAATGTGATCTTAAGCACTTAATGCATGTATGCCCCTTGATGAGTAACAATTTCTGTCTCAATTTCCTTACCTGTAAAATGGGAATAATAATAGCATCCACCTCCTAGAGTTGTGATTATTATTATTATTTTGCTTTTTGGAGGGGGAAGGCAGGGCAATTGGGGTTAAGTGACTCGCCCAAGGTCACATGGCTAATTTTGTGTTAAGTGTCTGAGGTCAGCTTTGAACTCAGGTACTCTTGACTCCAGGGCCAGTGCTCTATTCACCGCACCACCTAGCCACCCCATGATTAAATTCTTAAAAATCTGGAGTTCATAACAAATAATTGATTTGCCTACATCAAGGAGCTAATGCGTAGAGCTATTCACAGTCTTTCTTTGTAGGATACTCAGCCTCAATGAAATGATTTTCATTATAAAATAGTTTCTGGCTCAAATTATAATTCCAGGTGGTGCTATGTATGGAATGTTAAATAGTCAAGAATACTCAGTTCAGTTTGCCCAAAGATACTTGCTTACTGTGTAACTCTGTGCAAGTCACTAGAACTTTGTTTGCCTCAGCTTCCTTATCTGTAAGATGGGAATAACAATAATATCTATCTCCCAGTTCTGTTATGAGTATAAAATGAGATAACATTTGTGAACTACTTTGCAATTAAAGCACTATATAAATGTTGTTATTATTATTATTATTATTATCATTATTATTATTTCATATACATCCTAAACAAGAAGAATTAAGATAAAAAAACCAAAATGAACATACCTCAGTTAGGTAAAGGTGCAGGGAATGGAACTCCTTAATTCTGCAGAGGATTTTTGCGTGGCATACCTTTAGTCTCTTCAGTTATGAAATTTATCAAGTACATAATAAGAAAGCATTTTCTGACCTTGTTTTGACTCTCTGGGAGGAATGCAGAATTGAATAGTCATTATCACATACAGGGGGAAACCACAGAAATATAGAGATTGAAGGGAGGCCTAACTTATCAAAACCTTTCATGTTACATGATGTGAAATTCAGCAGGTAAGTGACTTGTCCAAAGGCATACAGCTTGTAACTGTGGAGCTACCAGAGGAACCCAACTTGACTCCCAGTCTAGCATCCCCCACCCCAGTGCCCCTATTACATTGGAAGATTAATATCCCTTATGGCTGAAGAGGGCTTGATTTGCACAGATTCTGGCTCTGAATGTCACAATGAAAGTGTGATTTTGAGAATACAAATGTAACCAGATATCTTCTAGTGTCTTCCCTCTGAGCTTTCTTTCCATTTACATGTTACATATGCTGTATTTCCATAGTTATTTGCACACTATCTCCCTCATTCAGATATGAGGCCCTTGAGAAACTGGTTTTTCCTTTCTTTTTACCCCCCAATGTTTAGCACTATACATAATGAATAATAAATACTTATTAAACATTTTTTGATTGACTTAATGAATGAATTTTTACAAATAATTTAAAAGAAATCTGATGTTGGGATTTATATATGGCTAGTTGAGATACTTTGTGGTATTTCTCTTCTGATTTAGCTTGCCTGATAGTTTTCAATTTTTCCTTACATTTTTCTCTTCTCCCCAAGCAGAAGTGACCTTTGGCTTCTTTTTTGTTGTTGTTCACATCTCTTTCACTCATCTTTATCTTCAACCATTTTACATTAAATATTAATTTGGTTGTCCATTGTGTAGAAACAGTCATTAGGAATAAATTGGTTGGGGCTCCATTCTCTGAACAGGCTGTGTAATCTACCATTATTCATTATGCTTATCATACCTTGCCTATGAAGCCCTTGGAATAGCTAGGTGGTGCAATGGATAGAGTGCCAGACCTGGAGTCAGGATGACTCATCTTTCAGAGTCCAAATCTGGCCATAGACACTTGCTAGTTGTGTGACTCTGGGCAAGTCACTTAACTCTGCCTCAGTTATCTCATCTGTAAAATGAGCTGAAGAAGGAAACAGCAAACCACTCTGATATCTTTGCCAAGAAAACCTCAACTGGGGTCATGAAGAATCAGACACAGCTGAAAAGACTGTATAAAATGAAGCCCTAGCTCAAAAGTTCCTTTACATCAATTCTATTATTCTATTTCAGGATAGGCAAAATTGGAGGTGATGGATGGGTTAGGGAACCATTAATGAGCAAGGAAGACCAAGGAAAGATATTATCACAGGGGCTATTTTCAGAAGTGCCATCTTTGTCCATGGGCAGTTTTGAACTTCTTCCAAGACAAGTACTTTCTCCTGGCTGAGGTACAGACAAGAGGAGCAAGGTCTTGCATTTGATATTTTGTTTTGAGTGGTTAAAAAATATTCTCTCTTCTTTCAAATCTTGACTGCCTTCCTGCCCTTCCTGTCCAGTGCAATGCCCTCTGAATTCCTTACATGGGCTTGAAATTAGGAGATCTTATGTACCATGCATATATTATGAGGCTCTTGTTGCCTCATTTAGACTGTTACAGTGTATTTCAAGGACTCTAATCATCACATTGCAACCATTTCCCATATATATACAATTAAGGCCTTACCCCATTGTTTTTAGAGATGAAGATTTTTCCACTTTGAAGACCAACTGCTTTTTCTAATATGTTACCCATTTGATTATTTATTATGATAAAACAGAAAATCCCCATAGGAAACCCCAGATATACCTTGTGTACTCAGCGGGATGTGTTAGAACAAAATATGGTCAGTGGGGGATTATTTTAAAGCAGTTAATTGCTCACTTTTGGACATGCACCAAGACTACATTTGTCCTTTTATTATTTACATTTTAATTTCCTCTCCAAGTCCTAAATGATTCCCTACCAAGGTCTTAATATCTTAACCAAATGAAATAGATGTGGTTTCTTTTGAATATTTAAAGTTCCAAATATAGTGTATCACTTGTATGAAGTTCATGGTCTAGAAATAAAATTTCCAACATAGCTTTTTTTTTTTTTTTACTGTAAATCAATATTTCCATTCTCTCTACTTGGTGGAAAGGAAGTTAAATATTATTACTTCATGACTAAGAAGCTTGGCTGATATTTATACAATTTTAACATTTTCAAATACTTTTCATTCTATAAAAATTTCACTTTTATGCAATTACATATAAAAACTATTTTTAACATTTGTGTCTTAAAATGTAAAATTCCAAAATTCTCCTCCATTTCTCTCCCACCCCCTTAGTGAAGGTAAGCAATTTGATGGAGGCTAAATGTGCAGTCATGAAAAACATTTTGCTATTAATCATGTTGTGAAAGAAAATATATACTAAAAAAGCATTCATTAGAAGGAAATGGTAAAAAAGTATGCTTTGATATGTATTCAGACTCCATAAGTTTTTTTTTCATTTTGAGATGGATAGCAGTTTTTTTTCTAAATTCTTTGGAATTGTCTTAGATCATTGTATTGCTTGGAGTAGCTAAGTCATTAACAACTGATCTTCATACAGTATTGTTGTTACTGTGTACAGTGTTCTCCTGGTTCTGTTCATTTCACTTTCCATAAGTTTATGCAAATCTGCCAGGTTTTCCTAAAAACATCTTACTTGCATTTCTTATAGAACAACAGTATTCCATCACAACCATAAATCACATCTTTCTTAACCATTCCTCAATTAGTGGGCATCCCCTCAATTTTAAAATACTTTGCCATCACAAAAAGTGCTGTTATAAATATTGTTGTATATGTAGGTCTTTTTTTTTTATCTCATTGGAATATAGACCTAATGGTGGTATTACTGAGTCAAAGGTTACATGCAGCCCCTTGGGTATATTCCCAAATTTTTCTCAAGAATTTACCATTCTTGAGAACTCCACCAATGGTGCATTAGTGTTCCCATTCTTCCATATCCTCTCCAACATATGTCATTATCTTTTTCTGTCATATTAGCAAATCTGCTAGTGTGAGTTGGTGCTTCAGGGTTATTTTAAATTAAATTTCTCTAATCAGTGATTTGGAGAAATTTAATGTGACTACAATAAGCTTTGTTTCTTTTACAACTGCCTCTTCAAATCATTTGACAATTTATCTCTCTGTCTGTCTGTCTCTCTCTGTCTGTCTCTCTCCCTCCTTCTCTCCTTCTATCAACTATCCTACTTTTGTCCTCCTCCCTACACCCCTATAAGATAAGATAAATTTCTATATCCACTCAAATGAGTGTATATGTTATTCCTTCTTTGAGCCAATTTTGGTCAGAGTAAGGTTCAAGCATTGCCTGTCACCCCCATCTTCTCCTCTGTAAAAGCTCTTTTATGCCTCTTTTATCTGAGATAATTTACCTCCATCCTATGTTTCTCATCTCCCTTCTCCCAGTGAATCCTGCTTCCTCAACTCCTTAATTTAATTTTTGGGCATAGCATCCCATAATATTTGAGTCACATCCAAGCCCTATATATATACTCCTTCAGCCAACTCCAGTAATGCTAAAGTTCTTATGAGTTTCAAATATCATCTTCATATGTAGGACATTAATAGTTTAACTATTTTGAATCCATTATAATTTCTTTTTTCTTATAAGTCTTCCCTTGGGTCTTGTGTTTGAAAGTCAAAATTTTTATTCAGCTTTGGGCTTTTTATCAGAAATGTTAGAAAATTCTGTATTTCATTAAATATCCATTTTTCCCCTGAATAATTATCCTGTTTTGCTTGGTAGGTGATTATCGGTTGTGACCCCAGTTCCTTTGCCCTCTGGAATATCATATTCTAAGCCCTCTGATCTTTAAATGTAGAAGTGGCTAAATTTTCTGTCATCCTGGCAATAGTTGCATGATACTTGAATGGTTTCATTCTGGAGGCTTGCAGTATTTTCTCTTTGACTTGGAAGCTCTGGAATTTGGCAATAATATTCCTGGGAGTTTTCCTTATGGGATCTTTCATAAGAGGTGATTGGCCTACTCTTTCTATTTCCATTTTACCCTCTGGTTCTTGAACATCATGACAGTTTCCCTTCATATTTTCTTCTTCTTTTTTTTTGCAAAGTTTATTTATTCACACAATACTAACTTAACAAATTGTCATTATCATTTACCTCAAGAGCATGAAGACCAAGGACCTCTTTCCTACTAAAACAGCAGGGCAGGGCATGCCAGTGTTTCAAGGCAGAACCTAGACCCATGCCTCTAAACTAAGGTCAAGACAAGCATGAAAGCCTCAGGATGTCGCCTTCTCGGGATGAGGGCAGAGCCCTCACATGGATGTGGGTGGTACCAGCCCGACTTCCAACATTAATCCTGGAAAGGGGAGCCTTCTCAGCTGATAGCAACACAGGTGAGTGACTTTTCAGGGTAATGGGAATGGCTCAGGGCTCAATAGATCCAGGCAGTCTGCTCACAGCATCTGGATAGAAGGAAGTTAATGGGGGGAAGTAGAGAAGAAGAGAATAACTTGTTTAGTACACAACAAATAACCAGAGGGTCCAGTCACTGAAAGTCCCCTCCATCAGCAACCTCTAATTTAGAAGGCTGCCTCCTTCTCCTCATCGATGGGGGTACAGCCAGAGAAGAAGCTAGTGGTGCTGCTTAGAACTTGCTTTTTCTTCTTCTCCCCTGGGACCTTGCTCTCCTGGGAGGGAGCTGCTGGGTCAGTCTCCAAAGGTGCCATGGAAGGAGTCAGCTTCTTTAACTTGGGGACCAATAGCACTTGGTCCACATCATAAGTCTCTTGAAAGATCTTGTTACTGGGAATAGTGGAGATGGGCTTGAAGAAGCTCAGTCCTGGGGTCACTTCTGTGGGATCCTCCAGCTTGAAGTAGCCTTCAGAGTCCTCTGCGTCTTCTATGCTGCTGGATGTATTCACCTGTTGTTCCTGGTTCCTGCACTTTGCAGGATCACAGCTACAGCCTTCTCCACAGCCTGTCTTCAGCTTCCTGCAGCCACACTGTTTGTTTCCACACCAATCCTTGGAGGAGCACCCTTGTACACTCTTCTTGAAACCTCTGACTAATTTCTTTGGCTTCCAGTCGTCATCATCTTTGTTGTTATCAGCTTCACTACCAGAAGGCTTGGTATTAGATTTTAAATCCTCAACTTGCATGGTTGCTTTCAGGACCTTTTCTTTAGTCAGACAGAAAGGCCTTGGCTTTGGTGGAATATACTCAAAAGAAGAATCTGGAGACAGAGTGGCAACCTTTGGAAGGGGAAGTTTCTGCCCACTGACCACTTGGAGAAGGTTCAGTTTCTGCTTGATAGATTCATTCTCTCAAAGAAGCTGCTGGTTTTGCTCACACATCTTTTCAAGCTCTTGGAACTTCAGCCTGTCAAGCATCTGCTGCTTCTGCTTGCTGATGGATTCTTCTGGATATGTTTCTATTGCTTGCTTCTGCTGCAGCTGGCTAAGAAGGTAGAATACCTTTTCCTGATGCTGCTGCTCCAGCTTCATCTGCTCCTCCTGTAGCTCACTCTCCCTCTCAGAAACATGACTGTGTTCCTCCAAGGGCATCTTTTGCAGGTCCAAACAGCTGTCTTTGCTCTGTTTCAAGGTGCCTTCAAGTTTGCTGATCTGTACTTTAGAAGAGACCAGCTCTCCTATCAAGCACTTGAGAGTGCACTTTGCCTCCAGAATGGTTGCAATATTTTCACAGCAGTGCTTTGCTCTATCTCCATTGTCTGCATCCAGCAATTTCTGTTGTAGATCAGCAATTGGGGCACTCCTGAGCTCCATCTCAGTCTTCAGGCTCTCTGTTTTGTGACAGAATCATCTGAGAGACAACTTTGCAAATCAGCAAGTAAATATGTCCACCTCTGGAGTTTGGGAGGTGGATTTTCTCCAGCATCTTTGTTTCTGTTTGAGTTGAACAAGTTCCTGAGCTAGTATCTTTAAGTCTTCAAGATCATTCAGATGGCATTTGGCTTCTTCAGTACTAACCATAATTTCTTCATTTGCAAGCCAATTCTTCATCCAAATTGTAGCTCCTTCCATCCTTCGGTTCTGTCTCTCTGCTTATCTGAAGCCTCTCGCTTTTTCTGGAGGGCATCCTTGAGGCACTTGTTGGCAGCTGCGGCCTCCTCAGTTTTCTGTCTGAGGACATTGGATTGTTTCTGGAAGTCCTTTTCAAGGTTTAGGAGTTCATACTACCTCTTCCAATCTTGCTCTTTTGGCTGGATCACTTCCTTGTCTTTCTGTTGCTTCCAATGTTGAAATTTTTGACATCTTCTTTCATCTGATGCATCAGCTGCACTCTGGCTTTTCATCAACTGGATCTCCTGGTTAAGTTTCAAGACTGTGTGCTCTGTGGATTCTTTTAACTTAAGAAGCTTTGGTTGCTCATTCAACTTTTTCTTCAGGTCAATAATTTGCCCTTTTAGCATCTGGAGCCTTTTGCAGCTATGCTCACTCAACTTGGCTTGGTTGACATCCTTCTTTGCTGAAGTAAGTAAAAGGATCAAGTCTTCCTTTTCCTTTTGCAGACTGACAACTTCCAGTTCAAGGTTTTTCATGTTATTCTGGTACTGGCACTGAATGGGTTGCAGGTGACTGTCATTCTGAGTCATTTTCCTGGCCAGAGCTTCTTTCAGAACCAGGGTTTTATTCAACTATATCAGCTCCTTGGACATCTGAGCCTGGCACAGAGCATGCTGGATGGTGAAATCAGGAGCCTATCTGCTGCTGTTGGGACTGCTTTCCACTTTGGCATCCAGCTCAGTGGAAGCATCAGCAGCTGAATCCACACACGCAGAAGTCTTCTCCAAGAGCTGATTTATCACATGCCGCAGATTATGAATTATCTCCAAATTTTCTTTTAACTCTTGATCCTCCAGAGACTCTATCAGTTTATGCAGATCAAGCTTGCATGCTGCATGCTGCTTCAGCTGTTCTAGCTTGGCATTCAGCTTGTCATACGCTTGTTCTGTCAAAATGATCCTCTCCAACATCTGTGCTGTCTGACCAGCTGCTTCACTGAGTCCACAGCTGAGTTTTTCATTCTCCTCATTCAGAGACTGATTCTTTTCCATTAGAGACTGGAGATTCTCTGATGGCTCCACATTGATAGACATGGGCAGGGGCCCTCCATGAGTTTGGAGCAATAACTGCTGGACCTGTTGCTTCAGATGATTGAGTTCAGCCATCTGGGGATCAAGGTTGATGATTGGTTTATTCTTGATTTTCCACACCCTGTCAGCATAGCATAATGTATTCACTGTTTCCTCTAGGTTGGAGTCTTCAGGACTCACACAAGCGATCAGGAGAGTATGGCTGTTGTCACCTAGTGAGTCTTGAAGTAGCCGTGTTAACTTGGAATCTCTGTAGGGGATAAAGCCTCCCTTTTTGTCATCTCCAAGTGCACTAATGACATTGCCCAGGCATAGGAGACCTCTGTTAATATTAATACCTTCTTTTAGATGGTCTCCTTCAGCCTTTGTCTTCTTCTGTCTTTCTGAACCAGCCAGGTCCACAAGATGTAACTTGGATCAAAAACTACTGTTCTTGTCACTTTTCTTTTTCTGCTCTATGGAGATGGTGAAGATGGCATGAGATAGCGATGACTGGGAGTTCATGGCTGTGGAGGCCACAGTCCTACAGTTGTTGCCCTGCTCCAAGCAGTACATAGTGTTCATAGCAAGCAAAACAGTCTTTTCAGTGAGTCCTATGATCTTTATGCCTTCCTTAGGATCTTCCCTATGTCTGTGAGGATTTCTCTCAAGATGGGCATAGCAGGTCTAGAATCTCCTCATTGTAGAGCTCCAAATAATACACTTTCAGGTTGAATTCAAAGTCTGCCTTCTTGTCCATTTCTGTGAGAAGTAGTCGTATAACCCAAGGGATGACTCTGACTGTTGGTTCATGCTCTTGAGCTGTAGTATATGCACTTCCCATTGGAAACATTTTTCCAGAGTCAGTTTGTCCATCGGCCAGAACAGTTGCATTATACCCTTGAAAGATGCCCTTTGTGAGAGGAGCAACTGCTATGTTGAAGACTTCTTCCTGCTCCACCAACGGGTCAAACACAAAGTCATAGCTGAAACATTGTCCCCATTTGCCAACTACCACCTGAGGTTCTCCAGGCACAAAGGAAAGGCAGGTATGGCAGCCTTCATCCAGTTCCTTGGAGAGAAGTGTGCGGCAGCACAGGGCTACGTTGACTGGGATACCTTTCACCTCTTGCTTCATTACTGTCTTCAAGCTTTGATCCTGCTGGCTTCCTGGCTCCCCACCGCCAAAATCCTTCCCCTGTATTTTCTTTATTCTTTCTTTCTTTGTTTTTTTCTTTATTTTATTTTCTTTATTTTTAATTAATTTTTTAAAATTTTCTTGTTTACATTATTCCTTTCCATGAGATTTTGAGTTACAAATTTTCCCTCCATCTTTCCCCTACTCCCAACCCCAAATCAGTGATCCCACTGTAAATCCCCTCCCCCAATCTGCTCTCTTTTATGCCCTCCTCCAACACCACTTTAACTTTCTGGTAGGGCAGGGAGGGTCTCCCTACCCCAGTCCCTGTATATCTTAATTCCCAGTTGTATGTAGTTAATAATAATAATAATAATTGTATGTATATTATATATGTTTTGTTTTTTTAACATTTAATTGTAGAGCTTTAAATTCTAAATTCTTTTGTTTCTTCCCTTGTCACCCACACCCACTGGAAGGACAAGCTATTCAATACAGGATGTACATGTGTAATTATTCAGGACATCTCCATAGTGGACCTGTTGTGAGAGGCTAATTATATGTCCCTTCTTCCTATCCTGCCCCACCCCCTTGTTCTATTCTCTACTCTGTCCCTGTCCCTTTACTGAAGTGTGTGCTTTCAAGCAACCCTCCACCAGACCCTGCGCTCCTCTCAATCATCCCAC
>JAQQSW010020298.1:0-10882 GCA_028646575.1 Pseudocheirus occidentalis | reverse complement strand
GAAGGAGGGAGGGAGGAAGGAAGGAAGGGTAAAAGGAAGAAAGAAGGAAGAAAGGAGAGGAGGAAGAAAATAAACACAAAAAAGATCAGACACCCTGCCTGACCTTAGTCCTCCAAAGAGTATTATGTTGAAAATTAATAGTAATATGGAATTATCAATGGGGATGTTTTTTGCCTCTTTAAATGGCAGCTCTGACTAGGCTAGGTGAGAGAAAATGGAGTGTAGCACAATAGGAATTACACATGTTTTGTGGCTGCCCCCTCTAAACCCCAAACTTATTACAAGTGAAGTAAGGAAAACATCTTTCTAATATTTAGGGAGATTTTATTTTAATTTTAGGATTTTAAAAAATCATTTGAAAGGCTCACAGAGAATCTATTTTATATATTCAAATATTTAGAATGTGTTTTTTTATTATATAGGTGGTATATCTTGTAGTGTTATTTGGTATGTCTTGTTTCACCAAGCCTAAGGCCCAAGTCCAAACCTGAGAGTTGTTACCCTCTCAAGCCTGATCAGCAGGAGTTAACAAAGGAAAGACTAAAGGCTAGAAAGGACTAAAGGTGTTCTTTAAGACTTAGCTGAATCCTCAGAGTTGTAATGAAAGATATCTTCCAGGGTAGTGCTGGGCAATCATTCACAGCACAATAAGATGATTTGTTGTTGTTCATCCTTCATTTTCAGAGGACTGATGGTATCACAGGGGCATATCTTGACTCGTAGATGAATTAGATTTATTTGGAACTGGAAGGAACCTCAAAAGTCATATAATTAAACCTGATCTTTTGATGAATGAGCCCATTGAAACCAAAGAAGATTGTGACTTGTCTAAGGTCACCAGGATTTTTTCCTCTGACTCTCCATCTTGTATCATTCCAGGATATAGAATGTTCTTATCTCTAAGGCCACATTTGGTAGTGGCTAGCCTCCCTTCCTATGAAGATATGAATCATACAATCATCATTTTGGAGCTTGCCCATAGACCATTGTAGACAGATGTTGGAAGGAGAGGGTCTGTGAACTTAAATGGGAAAAAAATACACCATTTCCCCCAATATAATTTTTTCCTTTGTAAACTTAAGTGTCATACATTTAAAAATATGATTTTCAGAAGGGGTGCACAGGTTTTGTCAACCTGCCCAAGAGGTCCAGAACACAAAAAAGGTTAAGAATTCTTGATTTAGAATTTGAGGAGTCTATAGAGACTATCACATCCAAGCCCTTTTTGCAGAGAAGCCTCAACGATCTTAATCTCTGGTTTGCCTGGAGCTAGTTATTTAACTAGTAAGTTTCTGCCCAGGTGCTCTTTACTCTCTGTCTAGTGTGCTACTCACTACACCTTACTGCTTCTCATAAAACAAGGGTCTAGATAAAATCTCATTATATTATCTGTTTAGCATGGGGTGGAGAGCTTTAGGACCCAAAAATCTGGTTTCCTGTGTTTACCTCTGTCAGCCTAAGGGTATCTGTTTAACTCTGTTAGGATTATTCCAACTGTCATCCAGGGAAAGATTCATGAATTTGTAATCAGAAGGCATGAAGTTTGAATCTATTATTTGTGTGTTCTTAGATAAATCATTTCTCCTCTCCTGGCCTCAGTTTCTCCCTCTATAAAATGAGAAGTTTAGAATAGATCATCTCAAAAGCCTCATTAAATTTCCAGGCTTATGTTTTCCTGTCCATATATCTGGACCATGAAGAAGTTTGCTAAACTTCTCTGTGGTCCATTCAGCTGTTAAAAGGCTAATAATTCACATCTTACTAATAAAGGAATGAGAGAAACATCCAAACTTGCCTTGTTGGGGAAGGGGGTGTGGATACAGAAAAATAATTTCATCTAGTACTCAGATTACATGTCACAAGTAAACCAAATGCTAGCACAGGTGACCATAATCTCTACATATCTGTAACCGAGGGCAAAAAGACATTTATTTCCATAATTTATTTCCATAGGAAAGATAAGATGTACCCACACTGGGTTTGCAGTTAATGATCTCATTAGTTTAGTTTTGCAATTAGAGGCACTGGCTGCCCTTTCAGCCCAAGAGGTCAGCCCAGAGTGTTGTTTTGTGAAACATCAAGGACACTTGCTAAGGAGAGCCCTGGTTCCTTCCAGACATATTTCTGTTGTACACAGTTGCCCATTGGAAGGAGGCCAGAAGCTGGTGCTATTGGGAGGGGGATGCAGCAGAGTTCACCATTATTTGGGATAGTGTCTGAGTGTGAGGCTGACTTCTTCCTGTGGTGGCAGCCAACAGCTCAGAATTTCAGCCTTATGAAGCTCTGTGAGCCTTATCTTAATTCACCTCATTCCAGGAAATATTCATTATATTTCTACCAGGTGCAAAGTACTGCATGTATCAAGCTAGAAACAGCATAGTCCTTGCCTTTAAGGATACTCACCTCTGAGGATACCACACACACACACACACACACACACACACTCACACACACACACACAAAACACAAAGTAAATGAAATAGAGAGCAAGATGAGAGAGAGAAGAGAGAGTGATCAAGAAAAAAGATGAGAGAAAGGAGAGAAAGATATGAGGGGGAGGGGAAGAGGGAAGGAGGAAGAAAGACAAAAAGAGAAGAACCGACAGGAGGAGAGTGAGAAAGAGAGGAGAGAAGAGAGAAGAGAGAGAGAGAGAGAGAGACAGAGAGACAGAGAGACAGAGAGACAGAGAGACAGAGAGACAGAGAGAGACAGAGAGAGACAGAGAGACAGAGAGAGAGAGACAGAGAGAGAGAGAGACAAAGACAGGGAGAGACAGAGACAGAGACAGACAGAGACAGACAGAGACAGAGACAGAGAGAGAAATGGGAAATCAGGGGTCAGGTCTCTATGTCTTGAAGGAAGGATCTAATAGTAAGGCGATTCCAGAAAACATTTTCCAGTGCTAAGACCTGAGTTTGATTTAATAAGGGGAACAGCCTTTCTATTCATAAACAGAAAGGTTGCCACACTAGTGTCTAGGAATGAACATCAGATTTTAATAGCCACAGTTTGAATCCTTGCTCAGTTATTGGCCACAAGTGTGATATTAGGCAAATCAATTAAACTTTCTGGGCCTCAGTGTTCAGCTTATTTTTGTTTTGTTTTGTTTTTTCCTTCAGTTGAAAGAAGGGGTTGGACTAATGCTCATCCCATCTCTGGATTCTGTAAACTATGATTCTAGGATTACCATGCAGCTATCCCTGGGAAAAGAAAAAGCCACCGAAACTGAGATGCCAATGACAGATACAAGTCTTTTCAATAAGCAGGTTTTGATGGGTAGGGGATAAAGTGGAGATTAGGAAGCACGGAAAGAATCTGAGAGCACTGTGGGGATGGGGGTATGGTAGGATTGGGAAGTGACCCCAAAGAGGAGGCCATATGTGGTGAATGAGCACAGACTTCACTTAAAATTGTAGGTTAGTCAGAGGTTGGTTATGCTGGAAAGATAACTGTGTGGAACCATCCATCTGCCTATCTTCCTGATAGACTTGGAGGCCAATGTTTTCTCTCTAGGGAGACAGGGTATTAGTGGGTCACCCAACGCCTTACTGGTAATTTTTGAAGCAATCATTATTATCTTATCATCCCTTCCATTGTGCCCTCTTCCTCTCCCCACTACTCATGGGTCAAACATCATTAGAACTGAAAGTGAACTAAGGGGCCATCTGGTTCTCTTTTAATTTTTCATATTAATAAAATGAGTCTCAAAGAAGTTAAGGGACTTGACCAAGGTCATACAGGTAGCAAGTAATGATGTAACCAAGTAACCAAGTCAAGAACCTTTAACTCTTGTTCTAATAATCTTCACTACCTTGGGTGGCTCCAAGCTCTTCCCCTTCCTATTTTTTTTTTAACATGCAGATCTGTCTTTAAATGACATGAACAATCAACAAGTATTTATGAAGTTCCTAATACATGCCAGGCGCTCTATCTGACTCCAAGGTACAAGTACAAAGAATAAAAGTCTCCACTTGTAGGAAGTTTCCATTCTAAAATGTGAGACATGTACCTAGGTAAACATATACAGTACAAATGTAAAGTAATTAGTACAAACATATACAAAGTCATTAAATACAAGATTATTTAGAAGGAAGACCAGCATCTAATGACTTTGTGTGACCTTGAACAAATTATTAAACTTTTCAGTGCTCTAGGAAGCACTCTAAGGTACAGAGATCTTGAACTGCATTAAAGGGGAGGAAGCTAATAAGCGTTAAAGCCACCAGTCAGACCTGTGTCTTCTGACTCTCAGAGGAGTAGACTTTCTACTAGAGCCCATCACTTTGTAAAGGGGTATTTTTTGCCGTTTCTTCTGTGGTTATTTGGTTTTCTGGACAAAATATAGATGCCTATGTGATCTATAATGGAACTAATTAAAATATTGTGCCAATGAGTACTATTTCCATTTCAGAAATTTAGACTGGTACCTTATTTGATAGCAGCATTAATATAAGCAATCAGGAATATTCGCTGGGTAGATTATGTCTGGATGTCATCAAAGCTGTTAGTGAATTAGCTCATATTATCCTTATCAACAAGATGTGGAAATACAAGTTTGATGATAGTTGGCTAGTAGTTTGGTAGATTAATAGTTGGATCAATGACTGAACCCCAAATGTCTAGGCCAATGGATTGATGTCAACTTGAATGAAGGCCTTTATTTAAAAAAAAGTTTATTGATGATCTTTATTCTTAAACAATATTATTGTCACTTCTCCATTATCCCCTCCTAAAAGAACCCACTTTTGTAAATAAAAAAGTACATTCTAGCAAAAAAAAAGATTCCAGAAAATTGGTAATGCCTAAAATATTTATCCCTCCCCCTGCATCTATTGTTAATAAGTGGGAGGCATGTTTCATGATTGAGTCCTCTGAAATTATTTTTGGGTATTCTACTATTCAGAGTTTGACAGTCTTTCAGTGTTGTTTTCCTTTCATTATTGAGAGTGTTATAAAAATTATTCTCATTCTGCCAACTTCATACTGCGTCATTTCCTACAAGTCTTCCCGAGTTTCTCTGAATTCTTCATATTTGTCATTTCTTACAGTACAATAATATTTCATTTTCTTTATTTGGCATATTTTTGAGCTCTTCCCCAACTAATGGGCACACGCTTTTCCCCCCAAGTTTTTATTATTACAAGAGTTGCTTTTATAAATAGTTTTTCAAATAGAGAGCCTTATTTCATGTAGTTGATTTTTATGCCTAGTAGCGACTTTGCTAGGTCAATTGCGATGCCCAATTTAGTCACTTCTTAAGTGTAATTCTAAATTATTTTCCAGAATCTTAGACTGGCTTGCAGCTCCATCAACAATTCTTTTATTTGATGGCTTACTGAACCTCCCCTAGGAGTGAGCATTGTTGTTATCATCTTTGGATATAGGACTATAATGGTGTACCATAGGGCTCTCTCATTAATCCCTATCTAATTCATTTTTTTTAAATCAATGATTTGGCTGAAGGTAGAGAGACAGTATGGCATAATATATAGATTATTGGACTTGATGAT
Organism: Pseudocheirus occidentalis; assembly: GCA_028646575.1. Classification (NCBI taxonomy): domain Eukaryota; kingdom Metazoa; phylum Chordata; class Mammalia; order Diprotodontia; family Pseudocheiridae; genus Pseudocheirus; species Pseudocheirus occidentalis. Next base: position 5,372 of record JAQQSW010020298.1, on the reverse strand, counting down.
AATGATGATAAAAACAACAGTTAACCTTTATGAAGCTCTTTAAAACTTGCAAAGCACCTCACATCTATGATTTCCTTTGATCATCACAATGCCCCAGTGAGATCAGAGCTATAGTTATTACTGTTTTCAGATAAGCAAGTGAAGATTGAGAGAGGTTATGTGCTTTGCCCGAGTTCTCAGAGGAAATGAGTATCTAAGATGAGATTTTAACTCAAGTCTTCTTGACTCTAAGCACAACATCTATCCACTGTGCCACCTGGCTACCCAAGAGAAATTGAAACCAAAACTTGCCTCTTCCTCTTAGCTACTGTATGATTGTAGACTACTTTTTTTTAAACTTCCTTAATCTTGGGCAACTTTCTATGATTTTTCTACTAAGGCACAAACACACACGCACACATATACACATACACATATGTATATATACACATATATACATGTATACATACATATATGTATATGTACATATACATGTATATGAAGGCATATATATATTTGCCATCAACGCCACTCAACAAAAAATTACTACATGCAAGGTGAAGTGCATCTTGCTGAATGGTGACCTGTTTCACTTAGGGGAACTTCTATACTGATGTAATTATAGATCTTTGATCTTCCAAAAAATTGGCTGGAGATAGATCCCATATTTGAGAGTTTTGTGATCTCATGAGTAGGGGTTGTCCCTCCAGCCTTGCAGACTGTAGCTTCTCTATGCCTTAGAATTGTTTGACCACAGAAATTCTTTACTTGGTAGCCTTCTGATGATGACCCTTTCTAAAGTCATCTATGCCAATCTATAGACAGATAGATATAGATATATTCATACACTCATATATATACACAAGCATCCCCATATCTATGTATATATATGTAAATACACACATACATTTATATATACATGTATGCATATACTACTGCTAATTTCATGATATATGCATACATACAGGTGTGTATATATATGTACATATATACATATATGTATTTCAATATAAATATACACATACATGTATGTATACCACTGCCAACTCCATGCTCACTTTCCAGCTTTCTGGGACTCTACAGAGCTTGTGCTCCATTAGCATAGCTTTGAAGAGCCAGAGTCCTCTTTGCCCCATGATGAGATATCCTAATTGTTTTTTAGTGGAAGGCTAAAGGCAAAATTACAAAATTACTGGACAGCCTATACTGGGAAGGACCAATAATATGCTACATGGCAAAATCAGAAACCGGAGACCTATCTATAGTTTGGGCCCAAACAACGAAGACAAAATATTAGAGGAACAAATGGAAATTCTTGTACTTGGGTTATAAAAATCAATGGCACCAACACAGCTGGGTGGAAATATGACAACAGTGTATGTGAAAAGTCTTGTGGGTTTTAGTGGACTTTAAGCTTAATATATTAATTAACTATAAATTAGTTAATTCTGTGCTATGACTACTGAAATAGCTAAGATAATCTAAGGTGGCATTGATGGAAACATACTATCCAGGATGAAAGATAGTATGTAATAGTGGAAAGAGCACTGGCCTCGGAATTAGAATAGCCTGTGTTTAACCATCTGACACTGTTGTCTGAGTGATCCTGGGCATGTCATGTAATATCTCAACATCTTCAAAGACAATTCTCTTATACTTAAAATTGAAACACAAATGCCAATATGCATTGATAAAGAAAATTTCCTCTGTAGGAGTTCACTGTACCAAAGAATAGTGAATATAGATGAATAACATGTACCAACAAAAATATTAAAAACAAACCCCTCCAAAGTAAAATAAAAGAAGTAATAATTTTCCATACTCTGCCCTAATCAGACCCATCCTGAAATGCTATATCAAGTTCTAGGTGCCACGTTGTAATAGGGACATATGTTTATGGGTATTATATGTGTGCGTCTATTCATATCTATCTACATATCTTCATCATCTCATCTATCCATCTATTTATCTACTCAAGATTAGAACTAGAAATCTACTCTAGAGAAATTAACAAGAGATAAACAATAATCTATAAATTAGCTTCTAATGACATAAGCTCTGATTATAGACCCTCTGATTAAAAGACAATAATCATAAATAGCATTGATATAGTACTTAAAATTTGCAAAGTGCTTTGCAATTATTATCTCATTTAGCCTTAACAACAACTCTTTGAGATAGGTACTATTATCATCCCCACTTTATGGATGAGGAAACTTAGCCAGATATGTTACTTTGTCCAGGGTCACACAACTAGCATCTGGAGCTGAATTTGAACACTGGTCTCCCAGACAGAAAGTTCAGGGCTTTATCCACTACAATACAAAATTAATCTGTATCTCTTTTCTTTTCTGCTTTTCCAGCCCCTTCAGGCTCTCCAGCCCCCAAAGGAATTGGGATGGGAGGGAGCCAGGGAGGTTAAACTTAATCAGCAATCATGAGCTGACCGAAAAGTTTGAACTTTTTAATAAAGTTACAACCATTCAATCTTAAGCTAATTTTTAAAAGACACTAAGATTTAAGATTTGTCCACAATATAGTGCTTGCCAAGACACAATTAGTAGAAAATGACAGAGGATGTAAATATATAATTAACTCTTTTCTTAATGCCTCCTGCTTGCATCTTCAGTCTCTTTGTGCATACAGTAAAACCAGTTGTCTGGGAGTCCCAAGGAACTAGAGACCTATGATGATTGTGTTAGCACATTTTTATGTAAAAGCATATGTGTCTGTGTGTATGTTATTCAAATATACACACATTTGTATAACAACATCCTTATTAACCTTCTTCAATTCTGGTTAAAGGAGGGACCCAGGCAAGTTCAGAGAGAACCAAGATAGGCAAAGGAATGAGAGATAAAAATGATTCACTCCCTTAAGAAAGTTCCAATCTTAAATCTATTAGTGAGTTCAAATAAACAAATCATATCCTAGGGGAACAGAGAAAAAAAGGACACATAAAGTACAAATGTTGATCCCTAGTAGAAATCTTTGGAGTCACAGAGAACAAATAGATTCTGAAAGATGGGAGAGAGCTAAGTATTGCTCCAGTTCTTGGGGCATGAAGGACGGGTCTATACTGAAAATGTCTGCTTAATGTTCATCCAAGCCACAATTTGGGAATGGAGTGTTGAAATGATTTTTATACACTTAGATAAAGGAACGATGGTCCCTAGGAACTAGTCTGGGTTCACTAAGAATAGCTTAAGCCAAACTCAGTCTATCTTTTTCTTGGTTTGTTTTTTAAGTAGAGTTGATACACTGCTTATTGAACAGCTGCAGGCTCTGGTCTTTGGAATACCTGGGTTCAAATCCTAGCTCTGCCACAATTGTGCAATGGAGTCTCTCATTGCTTCCACTTTTTTCTGTTCTCACTCTCTCCTCAACCCTCTATAATCTGACTTAGCATCAGCAATTGAAAATTCTGTCTGAAGTTACTGACAATCTCTTAATTGTTCTTTCTGGTTGTCTTCTTTCTGGTCCTCGTCCTTCCTGACTTCTTTACTACATTTGATACAGTTGATCATCCTCTCCTCATTGCTATTCTTTCTGCTTTGAGTTTTCATGATGTTATTCTCTTCTGCTTCTCTTACCTGTCTGCCCACTCCTTCACAATCTCCTTTGTTGTCTCATCATCCATATCGTGCTCCCTAACTGTGGATGCTCCCCAAAGTTGTCACTAGTCATCATCATCATCATCATCATCATCATCATCATCACCATCACCATCATCACCATAATCATCATCATCATCATCATCATCACCATCATCACCATAATCATCATCATCATCATCATCATCATCGTCATCGTCATCGTCATCGTCATCATTGTTGCTGCCATTGTTGTCATAATCACCATTGTGTGGTCATAATAATTATTGTCTTCTTCTCCTCCTCTGTCTCCTTCTCTTTCTCCTTTTCCTCCTCCTCCCTCTTCCTTCTTTCTTTCTTTGTCTCTCTGTGTCTCTTTGTCTCTCTTCTCTCTCTGTTTCCTCTCTCTGACTTTCAATATCTTTCTGCTCTGAGTCTATGTCTCTTTCTTTGTCCATGCATATCTCTGTCTCTCCGTGTTTCTCTATCTCTCTTTCTCTCTGTATCTCTCTGTCTTTCTCTTCAATGTCTCCTCATCACCTTTTGTGGTAGTGGAAAGACTACAAGACTCGGAGTCAGTAAAGGCTTTACTGTGTCATCCTGGTCAAGTTATTTAAGTTTTCTGAGCATCAGTTTTCTAATATGTAAAATAAGTTTAATAGCAAATGCATTTTCTGTCTCCCATGTTTATCAAAAGATACAAATATATTACCTAATATGTAAAGTTCAATATAAATATAAGATACTGTTATTATTACTTTAGTAGGCTGGAAGCTGTTTGGTTCAATAGTGTGAGGGGGTAGCCCCCCATTATGTCTTTGAGCAAGGCATTTAGCATCCATTTTATTTTCTGTAAAAACAAAGAGGTTTGATCAGATTATCTCTGATCAAAGAGAGGTCCCTTCAAAATCTAGATTGATGCCCCTGCAGTGCTGAGAAGGTATAATTCTGTCCTACTTTGCCCTGTCCATCTCACATCTGGAATATTACCATAGGATCATAGATACAGTGATAAAGGGAACACATAAAGCCATTTAATTCAACTCCTTTTTTCAAACAAATGAAAAGACAAACCTCATAGAGGGTTCAGAAACTTGCCCATGGGCACACAGGTAACAAGTGACAGAGGCAGATTTGTACCCAGGTCCTCTGGATGCCCCATTGAAAAAGGTCTTTAACCGGCTAGATCTTTTCCAGAGAAGAAAGATTAGGAGGGTAAGAGAATGACTCAACTTACAGGATATCCTGTAAGGATGAATTGAGAGAAATGGGAAGGTTTAGCTTAGAGGGGAAAAACAAGATTTATGGGTGACAGAACAGCTGCCTTCAAGTTTTGGAAAGGCTGCCTTCTGGAATTCAAATTGGGCATGCTTTTCTTGACTTATAGGGGTAAACCCGAAATCAAGGGGCAATGGCCCATACAGAGTCTGGGCTTATTATTAATTAAGATTTGGGCTTAATATAAGTCAAAGCTTCCTTACAGTCAGGGATGTACAGAAGTCAAAGGAACATTTTAGAAAACACATTTCCTTTCCTTGCAAGTCCTCCTTGGAAGCTTGTATGACCATTTGTCAGGTATGATATAGGAAGGAATCTTGCATTTATAGAAATTTTGGCCCAGATTGGATTAGATGAGTTCTGAGGTAACAACTATAATAGTAATCAATTTATTAGATATTTAGGGCTAAGTAGATCAGATACTTAGGGCTAAGTAAATCAGATACTTAGGGCTAAGTAGCACCTAGTAACTTAGGGCTAAGTATAGAACTCTGTCCATTGGTGAAAAGATGTGAATTCCCC